>OY755189.1:15291272-15515836 GCA_963576735.1 Bedellia somnulentella | reverse complement strand
CTGCTAACTTGACTAAGGGTATCGGGTTTTAAAGTGGTTTTTGGGCGATGCGGTTGGAGACCTATCACGAGCGATACTTTATTTCTACCATCTTGTCCCTATCACATCTACATTTTGTATGTATGCACTTTAAGATTCCAAGATAAATTGTTTAGCCATATATGGCGGAAAAGAGAAGATTTTCCGCTAGGCGGTAGTGTGCCTTGGGACGGAAGTTCAACTATGTTAAGTTGGAATTTCTAAATATGCTTAGTAGCGTAGAAACTTCGATACCGCGATGTAGGATTTGTATGTCGAGTCTTTATTACGAGTGTATCGTATATTGCCTTATTATGTGTTGCTGTGGAATGTGATACTTCTTGCACTGTCAGCGTTTCTATGTAGTGCGTGTAATTGTGTACTGATAAAGCGTCGCTGTACCATACAAAATGTCTTATTGGTCCGCAACACTAACTAAAAGGGATATTTAAGTTATACGTTACCAAAATCCCTCCTCAAAAGTTGCATAGCGGGCGGATGCTCAGCCATCCACAATGCCACCAGATGTCTTGCCACGTGGCGGCGGTGGCGGAGCGGCGGCGGCGTGGCGGCCACGGCCCACAGCAAGTGTCGGGGCAGCGCGGCCTCTGATAGCGCTAGCCGCTTGCAAACGTGGCCGCCACGCTCGCTGAGCCTTCCGATACGAGGGCTCGGCAGACTAGACAGGCGCCTTTTACGATGGCGGTGACGGGTGCTGAGAAACATACAAGTTAAGTCTTTTATCTCTAATGCACAGGGGTTTTCATATAGTTAATTATATACAAACGAGTTTACACGTGTGTGCGTAATAGTAATAAGTACTTCCTTCGACAACAAGTATAGTACGCGTCGCTTTGCGAAGTAAAAAGTACTAGACCAACAACATGTTAGTATTATGCGCATTTTTATACATCGCAATATAGAATGATCGTTTTCAATAGTTGTTTCTCTTAGCCGAACAATGATGGAGTTCATAGCATTTGTTCGTTTTGTTATTGCATTAATTAAAATTTATTGACTATAAAATAACATCGAGCTATTTATTATTTGTTATTTTAGATTTTATTCAAAAAAGCACTGTAAAAACCACCATTTTAATCACATCGACAAACGCTCTTCGTATCTATCGTACAAAACATGTCTTGTCCAACACCACTTCAACTATCTTTTTTCTTACTGAAGCACAGTGGTACCGCCGCCATACAAGGGGCCCGGTCATAAATACCTTACTCTCTTAATTTGCTTTTTTTTTGGGTAAATCAATAAAATAACGTTAAAGATTGTATACTAATGATGTATTTAATTGTTAGAAGTAAATAAAGAAGTAAAAGTATACCACCACCATGATTTTTATACAATTCAAAAAAATAAAATAAATAGGTATAAAAATATTAATTTATTTCTAATGATAACTACGAAATATCTACTTTTTGGTATTAATAAATTGACAATTTACTATTTTTACCAAAAAAAATACATTATAAGTATTTTTATTTTAAACTTACAGCTAAGTATACATGCATCTCTTACTAAACTGAAAAAAAGTACTACAAATAAATTGGAATATAAATCAAACTTTTAATAGATGTAACACTTCTTTAGACATAACACTTTTCTTCTGTCGGGGGAGTTTTCGAAGGCCAGTAATAAATGGATCCAAACTGAGTAAAAGTCTATTTAGCAAATCCGAATTAGTAACTTCTCTTGACATCTTGCGCGTGTGATCTCGTCTGAAGGACTTATAGAATTTATTGCTTGATTCAACTGCCTCTTCAGATAACTCCCCGAACAATACTAAAACGTGTTGCGCTACCTGAGCCCCGTGAATGAGCACTTTGTGGACGGAAGCTGGAAGGTTCAACCACGAATATTCATGAATCAAAAGACGCGCGGTTTCTAATTCATATTTCTCGAAAATTACTTAAAATATGTTTATGTTTCTGTGCAACTGTTCCGCCATGTTCCAATAGCCATACCTAAAATAAATGCATCCTTGTAAATGTACATTTAATCGTATAACCTGGGAAGAAAAGTTAAAACTGTTGTATCAGGTTTTGGTAATTTGCTAATTTTGAGTCTACGCAGTAGTCTTTGAGAACTCGTAGAAGCTAGATAGGCAGCTCTTGGCGGCTGAATGTTTTTGTATTCGAAAGAAGACACTTCAATCTTAAAATTGTACTATGTGAGAACCATTGACGATATCTGACATACTCTTAAAACTTTAGGATAAGTCAAAATAATGTTTATTTTTATACAAAATATTGTGGTACATTAGAAGGGACAAACATGTTCTAATATGACAGATAACGGTTTAAAATGTACCTGAATTGTAATATATACCTTGTTTTTGGAAATCCATATCCGGAAGTCACTCACAAACGATGCAATTCTGAATAGTTACTACCGCATAAACAATGTTCTAATGAGTCACTGATAACGGCGAGCATAAGGGTAAGATGCTTTCACTTTGAGGGTCAAAAGCAAATTGTTCTCAAATGAAAAGGGTGACATATTTATACTTTTTGGATAGCTTGTTTATCGGTAAAAAACAATAAAATGAATAGTATTTGATAGACGACTTTACCGATTAATGGCCTATGGCGGTACCACTGTGTGAAGTAAAGAATCTGAGAATTGTAAGTTCTGAAACTTTTCCTATCTTTTGGAATTTATAGCCGTGATTATATGAGAGTATGTGACCTTTTCGATTGCAACCCAAGTGAGAAGCACCCACCTCAAACAAGTTGAAGAGCACGCGTCCCCGCGCGGCCAGCAGGTCCAGCAGCTGGTCGAACTGCTTGCCGTCCGTCGTGTCGCTGTACGGCGCGCACAGCGCGAACGTCAGCAGGTCCAGCATGGCCGCCACCACTAGCGCGCCTGTGCCGCCCGACTGGAATATTGAGACAAATTATGTAAGATGACGATTATAGGAGAACAATATTAAATTAAAATCGATAATAATACATAAAAACTAGATAATACTACATAATTAGAAACAGACATTGCTGTGTAGTGCCGGCTTAGAATAGCACTACCCCATTTCTTCCGGTGGGTGTACGTAAGAGGCGACTAACGGTATTGGGAGCTTTTAAGGGATTTTTGGGCGATGCGGTTGGAGACCCATCACCAACAACCTTTATTTTACCATCTTTTCCCCACACAAGTTTCCAAAGTGGCTAAGAAATTTCTTAGAGCTTTATCACACTAGCGGTTTGCAAGCGGATTTGAGGCGGAGCGGGCTCACAGCGAATGCGTCGCGAACACGCAGCGGCTGCGCTACAAAAACGTCACGGACGCGCGGCGGATACGCAACGTTTAACGACTGAAGGTGAGGCGGGGCGGACGGGCTGGCGTTTGTACCAGAGTGTACAAAATGGCGTCCACGCTGCTATTCGCTGCGCGCCGCTCCGCCACGAATCCGTTCGCAAACCGCTAGTGTGATAAAGCTCTTATTCCTTGGCTCTGGCTACCCCTTCTAGGGATTTATAGCCGTGAGTATATGTATGTAGAAACAGACAATTGAATACATACATACATATACTCACGGCTACAAATCCCTAGAAGGGGTAGCCAGAGTTAAGGAATTAGAAATTCCTCAGCCACTTTTGGAAACGTGAGTGGGGCAAAGATGGTAAAAGAAAAGTTGTTAGTGATGAGTCTCCAACAGCATCGCCCAAAAATCCCTCAAAAGCCCCAATACCGTAAGTCGCCTTTTACGTATACCCACCGGAAGAAATGGGTTAGTGCTATTTTAAGCACACTTATTAAGATATATAAAAAATATGTACTATATCATAAATCACTTTTTTTGTATTATTACGTTTAAATAAACCCAGGCGTGTGACAAATCTTCACTGAATGAAGTTTTCTTTACTAAAGTTACCATACAACCACAACTCATTCGATACGGCCAATGAATATTCTATATTTATAGGGAATCTTAGTAGAAGTCTAAGACTAGCATTCATGCTACTGCTAAAATATTGAAAGTTAATTACCACATGGTCGGCCCACATGGCGAGCAGGCGGTCGAGGAAGGCGGGGCTGGCGAGCAGGCTGGCCTTGTTGAGCTGCTCCTGGCGCAGGTCGGCGTCCTGCATGGGCTGCAGCAGCGCCGCCAGCGCGTCCAGCGCCGCGTGCGACGCGCCACAGCAGCCGCGCCGCAGCGCGCTCACCACGGACGCGCCCATCCACTCGCGGAAACTGTCGATACGAATGTTTTTTAACCGACTTCAAAAAAGGAGGTTCTCAGTTTGATTGTTCGTTTGTATGTATGTCCGCGATTATCTCGCGTTTGGCTAAAGCTATTTGGATGCGGTTTTCAGAATAGTATTTGCTACATTTAGGAGCAGGTTAAAGTGCTTTAACCGAATAAAAAAAGGAAGGATGTTCTGTGTTTGACCTGTATGTATGTATTTTTAACACGAACACTTTGTCTTGAAGACAGCGCGTCCACTACAGAGGCGCCGATCCATTCAAAGACACTGCAAACTTTGTATAAGGGCCATTGACATTGACTAACAGGGCAAATTAGTGAGACTATAAAAGCCAGAACGTCCAATGCTGCGTGCGACGCGCCCGGGCAGCCGCAGTGCGTTCACTACGGACGCGCCCATCCATTGTCCATCCAAACTGTAAATGTTTTATAAGGTTTGTTCTAACATATTTGCGAGACTTTTGAGAACAGCAAGTCTCATACTCGTATTGAAGCGCCCATCTCTTCGCGGAAACTGTGAATGTTGTACATAGATGTAGTGAATTACAGACTAATCGGTCCCCTGATTACATATCTTTAGCGACCGCGATTGTGTCGCATGTTGCAGGATTGAAGACGCTATCAATGTCATAAATTTGTTGCGTAAATGTTAATGCGTAATAAATTGTGTTTTGATAGATTTGACCGCGAAAATATTGCAACTTGCGATACAATCGCTAAAGATAAGTAATCAGGGGGCGGAACAACTGTTTGGCGTACTTTAAAAATCAACATTCACTTTAAAACAAACAAATGACATAAAACTGAAGCTTGGATTGACAATTGAAGTAATTGTGTCATAAAATATCAAATTAGTAAAGATCCCTTCAAGGCTTTATTGAGTAGTCAGAGGATGTAAAGACCAATCGTGGCCGATAACACTACAGATAAATTCACTTTTCAACGGTAAGCTATCATAAAATTAAAATAATGAGATCTCCCTCGCCTATAAAAATACAATCTTTAAAGTGGCATCATGTCACTGTTCTAATTTACGGTCTGAAGTTTACTAAGTCTAAGACAGTATATAAGGGATTTTCTAGCGTGAATTTGTGAATATAAGGGACAGCGTGTCCAGATTCGACGCAACGCGCTCACTACTGATGCGTCCATTCGCGGAAACTGCGAATGTAATGGACCATTGTAGTGCAGTGGATTTGTGGGGTTTAACAGGTTTATTCACGCTTTATTATACGAAAATTAAGCTGCGTATTGCTGACTAAGAATAGCTTCTGCCCGTGGGTGGAGTAAAAGGCGACTCCGTCTTATTCAAGTGGTTGCTTGTCGATGAGGCTGCAGACCAATAATTGAACTTTAAACATTATTTTACCATCTTTTCTCCAAACTACTTTAAAAATTAGTTGAAGATTTTTATTTCTGAAGCTCTGGCTACATAAATAAAAATCCACCTTCGTAAGTGCTTAAGTTAAAACTTGATGCGCGTACTAGAAATCGTTAAATAACTTTTAAGGATGTTTATGCTAAATCGCTACCCGACTGGGTACAACAGTCATCCAAATTACTCTTACTCTATCTCTACTCAAATAATCGCTTTTAAGTGTCATATCTGTTAATATTTAAAAATGTTCTTACCCCGGCAAAGCGGTGAAAGCAGCAAACCCAACTTTACTGGCGCAAAGTCTCCTCAAAGCATGAAACTGTGCCTCAAGTTCCTGCGATGATAAGTTGTTCTGCGCGGCCGGCGAGTCGCTTATCAGAGCTGTTAGCGCTGCAGTTATCAGTTTCTCCTTGTTCTCCGCGAAAAGACGCTGGAATATTTCAAATTTTAAGCGGATTTTTTTCTGGATATGGGATGTATGAAATTAAGTTTGGGCTGGATTGGTGGCAAATTCATATTTAGCAATCGTATATATGCGTTGTGTATGATCCGACACCTGTGATCAATGTATTTATTATCTGTCCTAGAATCTAATGGAAATGTTGCATCAAGAATTTACTCAAGATAGGAAAGCCTTAAACGGAATAGCCATAGTCAATATAAGTAAATTTGTTCTGAGCCGTGTAGTGCCAGCTTAGAATGTCACTAACCCTTTCTACCCACGGGTGTCGTAAGAGGCGACTAAGGGTTTGGGGCCCTTTTAAGTTATTTTTGGGCGATGCGGTTAGAGACCCATCACCAACAATACCTAATTTCTACCATCTTGTCCTCTATCAACTTCCAAATGTGGCTGAGTATATATACCACATATAGCATTATGGTAACATCAATAGTACTACTAAGCACTACTAAATATTGTTACGTACCGGGTTCTTAATTTGATAAATACCAGTCACACTTTCGTGCAATAAGGTGTAATTATATTTATTGACCAATAACGCACTTTACACAACACAACAAACACTATCGATAATTAACTATCGATACTCGCACTAATTAACAACACTAATTTACTCCGTTATAGTAACACTGTCCACACCGTTAAGCTTATTTCCGTAATCCGTATATCACTGCACTGTCGTATTTAATTTCTTCGCTCTAGTATTTCGCTTGTTCTCGCTTTAGTTCTTCGCACTCGAATAACTCCGTAGCACGCGTCGCTCTTTATATATGCCAAATCTCAAATACGCGAATATTACAGAAAGTTCTAGTACCACATTCTCGAAAAGTCGATATTCGAGAAACATCTAGTAATTCCTATTTTTACTTATTAAAATACTAGTAACGCCATCTGTTCTCTAGTAGTGACACTTCCTTCAGCAACAGATATCATGGCGACTCATTAAATACTAGTAACGCCATCCAGTATAATCTAGTAGTGGCAAATCCTATCTCCTACTTGCGAACAGATGTCGTAACAATATCTTAGAAAGTAAGTAAAAATTGTGTTTTATTAATATGGATTTTTCACTTCAAAAATCGCTGTAACAATAAACAAAAATAAATTTAATTAAGTGATAGTAACAAAGGTACCAAGGTTTAAGTGTAAATCGTGTCGATGACCTGAATAGGAATGGTGCCATAACCCGGTTTATATATAGTGTAATAAAAATTGCATACGTACACTGTCAAGACTTCATAGATGTGTAAAAGTACCCGCCAACCCAAATTTATTTGATGAGACAGGAAAAATAATAATAAGCACATGATTCATATATAGATAGCATTAGGACCAAATAGTACAATAACGGGACTTACAAGATCCCACGTAAGGAACAGCCACCACAGGGAAGCACTCTCCTACAAGTTTTACATAAATCATACATAAACATGAAAACGAAAAAAAATAAAAAAAATTGGTGCCAATTTCTACAAAACTAAAAAAAAAATTGATACTTCTGGGTGAAAAGATTCATAAACCAGAATATGTGCCTCATTTATAAAATTGTCTTGATTATTTAACCCGAACATACAATCCTGAATAAGATTTCAGATATATGTTGACTATGTTAAGTTTTAGAATATGCAAAGACATAATTCCCTTGTTATTCCTAGGGATAATTGTCTGGTGATAATTTTTACACCTCAGACAAAATGATTTAACTATGTGATAGCCAGTCAGCACCGATTTCAAATGAAGTTGTATTCAAAACTTTTAATAACTTTGCAGACGAGATTGTAAAAAAAGCGTTAAAATTGTGGCTTTTACCATTTACCCATAACAGTTTCATGACCTCATACCCTAGTCACATGTGACGACTTGCTAGTAAGAAAGCAGTATTGCCCATTTCTCTCTAAATTAATCGTACTTACATCTTGACTGACTGAGTAGACGAGGCCGCTGTAGCCAACATTTGCGTTGAATCTTTCTATGACCTCTGCTCTGGGTCGCTCCTCGTTTATATGTTGAAACATTCTGAAACAATACATACTCATAAATCATACATACATATACTCACGGCTATAAATCCCTGAACGGGGTAGCCAGAGCTTTGGAATGAGAAATTCCTCAGCCACTTTTGGAAGTTGATCGGGGAAACCACATCGCCCAAAAATCACTTAAAAAGCCCCTATGGAGCATTCCACGAAAATACGGAAGTTTTTGATGAGATTTCTATATGTTAGTATATATTTTTTGAAACAGTACACTCTTAACTTTCATAATCAAAACACATTTATAAACGGCGATTGCTAGATAATTAACTACCCTCCTTTAAACGACGTGAGAAAAATACTCTGATTATTACGAATTAGATCGCCAACTTCACTAAGTTGTTGCAGTCAACTGTTAAAAGATACGGACAATCTGTTTGAGTGTCTGTACGTGACACTTATTTGATATGTACTAAGTTTATAAGTACAACGATGTTTTCAAGCAAATAATATTTTAATTAATAAAGCTAACTTGGTGCTTCCAATGATTTTATACCAAAAGATTTATAGTCACATCTTTACTTACTCTTATAGTGCACAGGGATTGGATGTCTGTACGTGACGCGAATTTGTCAAGTCACTAAAATTGCACTTTTTTAGCAACTTTTGGGATATTATCAAATGTTTTTACTTTTATTGCTACAAAAACAACTATTTGCGACATTATGTCTGATAAACCGCGATCAACAAGCGCGAGTCCTATGAGAAAACTTCGTGAGAGGAGAAAGACTGAGGATCCAAACTATACCGCTAATGACACAAAATGAATTTCGAAAATCATGCTTCTAAGCAGAAAAACGAGAAAACTGAGAGAAAAACAGACTTTCACGAACTAAAAAACGGGCTCATAATTCTAACGTTGACGGAAGTTTCTCATTTTTAGTAAATATAGCTTTTCCATACAAAATTTAACAGATATTGGCTAAGGCCGTTCACAAATCACTCACAGCATTGCCAAAATCACCGCGAAATATTTTTATTATATTATTTTATGTCCCATCCACGGAAATATCCGAAAAGAGTTAAAACTGCAACTACTACGATAATACTAAAGCGGTTACAGGAATTTGTAACATCCACTGCATTGAAACAGACGGAAAAATTGTAAAATGCAAGCAACACTGCAAGTCTGAGATAAAAATGATGATTTTGTATTGACTATTTCGTACAAAATTTCACACGTGACGCAAGGTGTCTGTACGTGACACAACAATATAATTTACAAAAAAATCAAAACTTTCTTTTCTTATGTTTTTATTATTTCTCTGTCTAGTTTATTTATTAACCTTTATTTCTTTCATAGACAACTTTGCACCTAGCTTTATAGATTCGCTGAAAAATTAACTTCTCGTCATCCATCAAGCACCTTGGTTGACTTTGGCTGTCCGTACGTGACGGCACTTTGATTTTGTTTTATGACAAAATTAATGAATTTCACTGTATTTTTTTTCGTACGGGTCAAAGGTTGATAAGGTTTTCAACAGATATAATACATTCCAACTACTTTAAATAAGTCATTAAATAAATATATCATTATTAAGGTCAAAAATTTAGTACGATTTGTCTGTACGTGACGGTGGAATGCTCCCTATACCCTTAGTAGCTTCTTACGATCACCCACGGGTAAAAAAGGGGTAATGTTATTCTAAGTCGACACGACACGGCAACGTTATAAATCAAAACATGGATATAACTTTTCGATATTAATGAGGCCTTTGATAGAAACAATGAACATGGATGACTTATTGCTAAGAACTTTATAATTCCAATCCACTTTATTAATAAAATCTAAGCAAATAAATCGATATTAACCTAGAAACTTGACTAGAAAAAGTATGCCTATCAATGAGTGGTCAACTAAATATATAATTAAAGAAATACAGTGGAAGAGAATATGCCTCCTCATTCACAGGTAGGGGCAGCGGTCCCAGCCAGTTGAGTCTCTGTATACCAACCGTAGACTTACTAAATTAGAGAACTTAACTAAATAGAGCGAAAACCAAACGCACTTTTAAAAAAAACGACTTTTCATAACAAATTGTTCCTACGCCCTGATTGGTTGAGTCAATGTTCTGAATTTCGTTGTTCATACATTTGCTTCGCTTAAGTTAGTAGCAATACTCTGAACTCCTTAATGATATTGACAATCATTGTTTCACTGACTGGTTCGGAATCTCTAGGGGTGTCCGACAGGGATGTGTAGCTTCTCCGTGGCTCAATTTGTTCATGGATGACTGTTTGACAGAGTTGCGTGAAAGTGATTATGGACTAAGAATGGGTGGATTCATCATTAAATGCCTCTTGTATGCTGACGATCAAGTGATACTTGCATCATCGGCAGAAGAGTTGCAAGAGATGATGAATATTGCATGTGAGTCTTTTGTAAGGAAGGGAATGGTTTTTGAGAGACAGGAAGATGTGACAGAATGCGTGATTGCGATTGATGGTATGGATGTGGAACAGGTGAAGGAGTTTGTATATCTGGGAAGTTTGTTTACAAGGGATGGAAAATGTGATGAAGATATTGAAAGAAGAGTGAAAAAGGGTAATGCGGTAAATGGAGCAATGAATAGCCTAATGACCTGTCAATCGGTGTCTGAAAAGGCCCGAATGGCTGTGCATGATGCTGTTCTTGTTCCTACGCTTATGTATGGAAGCGAATGTTGGGTGTGGCAGAAGAAGCATGAGAGCAGAGTGAATGCAGTCGAGATGAAGTCCCTCAGAAAAAATTGTAATGTTAGATTATGTGACCGAGTGAGAAATAGTGTTATTCGTGAAAAGTGTGGTGTGAAAGATGATATTGTAAGAAAGATAGAAAAAGGAATGTTGCGATGGTTTGGGCACATAGAGAAGATGGATGATAGAAAATTGGTAAAAGGGATCTATAGAGCTAGTGTGGATGGTAATGTTAGTAGAGGACGACCACGGAGAACACACTTGGACCAAATTGAGAGTGTGCTCAAAAAGGCTGGCGTCCGAAGTATGAAGAATAAAAGAGCATGTATGAAAAGATTGATGGATGTAAACGAAGCTAGAGAGGTTTGTCAGGATCGTGCGAAGTGGCGATCAATAGTCTCTGCCTACCCCAATGGGAACTAATGGCGTGAGTATATGTATGTATGTATGTATGTACAATCATTGTTTCGACACCGGCGGGGATCCAACCCGCGACCTCGGGTATACGCCTCCGTCGCTCTGCCAATTGAGCTACCGTGTCAATGGCTTCCAGTGCGAAATTCTTCTATTCTTGGTTTCTTTTCTACACTTTTAATTAGTGTTTGCGTTCCCTACATCCGATTTTTTTACAAATTCGGAAGTCCATTTGTCTACCTTTTCAGATAGAATGCAAATGTTGAAAACGCCTAACTATCACATGATTTGAATGTTTTTGTTCATGAAAACCTCATGTGGGGATTATTACTAATAAATAAAGGAAAGAAAAATTTCGACACCGGCGGGGATCGAACCCGCGACCTCGGATATACGCCCCCGTCGCTCTGCCAACTGAGCTACTGTCTCAATGACTTCCAGTGCAAAATTCTTCTATCCTTTGTTTCTTTTTTACACTTTTAGGAAGTGAAAAAAAAACTTACCTTTATTCATTATACTAATGATTAAACTATATGATTTGCCATGCTTGGGAATTTCGGAAGAATCTTTTGAAAAATATTCTCAAGCATATAAAACTGAGTGGTCATGCCCAGCCTGCAAATGCTCAGAACGTAAAGGCGACAACTCTTCTACGCCAATACGCTGTTGTGTCCCTAAGTTTGATGACACTTATAGCAGGAATACTAGTTGTATTGACAACGTAAATATTATCCGAGGAAGCAGAGGTTTGAGTACACAAATGGTACACAAGGAAATCGAAAATAATTACATTCTGCAATTAGCCGAAGAATTAAAATTGATGCGGGAAGAAATGAAAGAGCTTCGACTGGCGTTGGGGAAGGAAAAGGAAAGTTATGAAAGGCAGCTTAGTGAACAAAGGCTAGAAATCGCGCAGTTAAGTACTGCACTGAAAGAAATGGAAAGTAAAGTTAACAATCAAGAACAGGCTTTGTTATCAAATGAGCTCGAAATAATAGGAATACCTGAAAACAATAACGAAAATCTATCACATTCAGTTTTGTTATTGTCAAAGAAAATAGGTATAGACCTAACAGAGCAGGATTTTGAGAAAGTGATACGTGCTGGCCCAAGAACCATTAACGCAACAAAACCACAAACTGATGGAAACAAATTATCTAGACCAATCGTAATTAAATTTTCGAAACTTGCTACGAGAAACGAATTTATCAAACAGGCTAGGAGTCGGAAAAACCTGAACACAGAAGGCCTCATAAATGGATCTAGTTTCAAAGTTTATGTTAATGAACGTCTTACCAAATACAACCGGATACTTTTTCGTGAGAGTAGAGCAAGAGCCAAACTGCATAACTTTCGATATGTGTGGACCAATAATGGTTCAATACTCGTCAGGAAGGCAGAAGGATTGCCGGCAATCGCAATACGTTCTCTGGCGGAATTGGAACAGCGGATTGGACCATCTTCTACTTAATTTGTTTAAAATTGGCCTCTTTTCTTTAATTTCATGTGCCAAATTCTTTTTCGGACTAATTTATAATTTTTCTGCAAAATTTCTACCTGTTGTGAATTTTTTAATACACTTTACACATACATTTTCTACACTGACTTTTTTACACATTTTATACAAACATTATTACTTTTATATTTATTTTAATCTAAGTCTTAGTCAATTCATGAACTATGTCTATATAATTGATAGAGTATTTTATTTATATTTTTGTATTGATTCTGCTGCAAAGCTAAGACCTCCCCTCGACTCAGCATTCTACATTTTCTTCTCATTTTGTTCAAATCGAATTCGTACGACTATTCCTACTTTAAAGTGCTTGACGATGATGTAAGACAAGTCATAAACGAACTTGACAGTCTTAGTTTTGCAAATGCCATAAAATGTACTCCAGAGGAAGCTCCCGCACACATCAAATCCCAACAAAAACTTAAAATATTGGTACAAAATATCAGGAGTATAAACTGTAATTTTTCTGGTCTACAAACACTTATAGCCAGAATAAAGTCTGAACCAGATTTTATTGTCCTCACTGAGTGCTGGTTATCAAAAACTAACAATTTGCCAATACTAAATGGTTACAGCAGTTTTGCAACAGAATCCAATTCTAATCAAAATGACGGCGTGGCTGCGTACATTAGAAATGGAATAAATTGTTATTCTTATGAACCAGAGATAATAGATGCCAACTGCCTTGTCACAATTATTGATAGTTCTGTAGCAATTGTTTCCATATACCGCTCTCCTAGTTTTAAAAAAATAGAAAATTTTATTCATTCTCTAGACTTGCTGTTGTCATCTTTGAGTAGATTTAAAAGTGTTATTTTGCTGGGTGATTTGAATATAGATATTATAAGTGATCCATTAAATTATCATGCCGAAAACTATCTTAACCTTACATCAATACATGGTCTCTTGCCAGGACATAAATTCCCTACAAGAAAGGATGCTTGTCTTGATCATGTCATGCTAAAATCTAATCTCATTCCTAAAATACTAGTAATCGAAAACACTTTAACCGATCACAGTACAATATACTTGTCCTTTAAATCCCTTAAGCCGAATAGGATTATTAAAAATACCATCCAAAAAATAAATTATTGTGAAATAACTAACATTATTAAAAATACGGATTTCACTCAAGTATTAAATGACAATGATTGCAACTCAGCTACAGATCGTTTTATAAGTATCGTGAGCAACATAGTAAAAGAAAATACAGAGGTAAAGACATTGAGTCGGCGAAAAATTGCTCTGAAGCCTTGGATAACCCCCGGTTTACTCCGTTGTATGAAGAATAGAGATATGATGCATCAAAAACTAAAAAAGTTCCCTCTAGATCTGGTCCTTAAACTAACTTATAGCAGGTATAGAAATTTTTGTAATTCATTGTTGCGTAAATTAAAACATAATTATGAAAAATGTGAGTTGGAGAAAGCTAGAGCTTCTAATATTAAAGCTACGTGGCAAGTAATCAATTCAATTTCGAATTATAAACCCAAAAAAACAAAGTCCATTGATCTCTTACTAGGCGATAAATCACCACAAGAAACAGCAACCAACCTAAACAAACATTTTGCAAACATAGGGAAATCTCTTGCTAGTGACATCCGAAAATCAAATCCAAACAAAATAGACTGCGACAATGCCAAAATTAATCAAATGAATTCATTCGTGTTGCTTGAAACTAACTTAACTGAAGTAGACACTATCATAAATAGCCTTCATAGTAAATCGTCCACAGGCCACGACATGATTTCATCGGCAATTTTTAAGCAGAACAGATATTATTTAAATGGTCCTCTAGTACATCTGATAAATCTGGCTTTCGTTAATGGTGTTTTCCCAAACATCCTTAAACATGCGATTGTAATACCAGTTCACAAAGGTGGTGATAAATGTTCTTTTAATAATTACCGACCTATTTCGCTTCTCCCCATCCTATCAAAAATTTTAGAAAAACTTATAAACACTCAATTAATGAAATATTTGGAGACTTGTAATATATTATCCTCAAACCAGTATGGATTTCGTAGAGGTTTATCGACTTCGCATGCTGTGAGCGAACTAACAAACATGGTTGTTGAAAATTTGGATGCGGGAAGAAAATGCATTGGAATATTTATTGATTTAGCAAAAGCATTCGATACCGTTTCAATAAAATATTTGCTTAAAAAATTGGAAAACTATGGCATTTGCGGTGTCCAGCTTGAGTTACTAAAGGACTATTTGACCAGCAGAACACAGTCAGTGAAACTAGGTGAAACAGTTAGTGACACCTATCACGTTACTTACGGTGTTCCACAAGGAAGTGTGTTGGGTCCTACTCTTTTTCTAGTGTACATAAATGATCTATGTAATTTAAAGTTGGATCAGGGACGACTTTTTACTTTTGCAGATGATACTGCATTAGTTTTTTGGGGCGATAATTGGCAAACTGTTAGTAAATATGCGCAGGCAGGGTTTAATAAAGTCCGTCATTGGATGTCAGACAATTTGCTAAGTCTTAATTGTAGCAAAACCAATTATCTCACTTTCAGTATAAGAAAAAACGGCCAGCCTGCAACTGATATCGATATAATAGCTCATAAAAATAATTGTAGATCGAATGATATGGATACCTGTGAGTGTGAAAGATTGGAAAGATGTTCTACTGTAAAATATTTAGGTGTAATCATCGATCAGCATCTTACTTTTAGGCCACACATACAACTCCTTACTGCTAGAGTTCGTAAACTAATCGCTGTTTTCAACAATCTAAAACATGTTATCGATAAAACTACTTTTAAGATGGTTTACTTTGCTCTTTGTGAATCAATATTGTCGTATTGCATTGATAGTTGGGGAGGAAGCGCTAAAACTGTACTTTTGCCTTTAGAAAGGGCACAAAGAGCCGTTCTGAAAGTGGGTCTTAATTTACCCTATCTTTACCCTACTAGTGAGCTATATAAATCTGCAGATTTACTATCTGTCAGACAAATATACATTTTGCGAATTATCAGTCTAATGCACAGAAGTAGTTGTAGTACTAGAATATCGGTGAACGAAAAGAGCCGCAGAAATGTAAACAACATCTTTAAAATACCAAAACTCAAGACTGAATTTTCAGGGAGATTTTATATATTTTTAGCTAAATATGTTTATAACAAAATAAATAAATTATTAAATATTAAAGACTTAAATTTGTACAAATTAAAAAGACACATTGTAAACTGGCTAAAACAGTTATCGTATGATGATACTGAACAGTTTTTAACTGTCCAAAAATAAAATGAATTCAATCTATATTTCTGTCTCTCACTCACACACACACATACACACACACACATACCTACACACACACATAAACACCCACACATACACACTCACACAATACAATACACGTTTGTTAGTATAGTAGTAATTTAAACTTGATTTATAATTTTTGATTTTTAATTTTCTTTGTTAGTTATAGTAGTAATTTAATTTTAATTTTCTGTGTGTTATAATAGTTTTGATTTAAAATCTGTATGTCAATCATGTAAGGTCACCTGCAATACAGGATTTTACCTAGTGTGGGGACCGTTGATTCTCGTTGATGTAAATTTTGATAAAAATAAATGATTTTGATTTGATTTTGATTTTGATTAGTAATAATCCCCACATGAGCTTTTCATGAACAAAAACATTCAAATTCATTGTTTCCTCTCTATTTAGTTAAGTTCTTTATGCTTTTAACAACGTAGTGGTACCTGAGATGGTTGGCCACTGTCTCCTCGTCCACAGATGTAATGATCCAAACCAGTAGCGAGTCTTTCGCCCGATTTCTGAATTGAGTATTCAAGCTGAGAACGACTTAAGTATCGTTTTGTCTCATTCAGTTGTTAATATTTCAATGCGACAGAACGATACTTAAGTTGTTCTCAGCTGGAATACTTCATTCAGAAATCGTGCGAAAGACTCGCTACTGGTTGGGACACTAATGACAATCATTTAGCTAAAGCTCAGGCTACCACTTTTTGGGGTTTATGGGCGAGAGTGTATGTATGTATGTATGTAAGTACCTAAGATGGTTGGCCTCCGTCTCCTCGTCCACGGGTAGGTGCAGCGGTCCCAGCCGCAGCGGGCGCGCGGACCGTCC
The DNA here is from genome assembly GCA_963576735.1 of Bedellia somnulentella. NCBI lineage: Eukaryota > Metazoa > Arthropoda > Insecta > Lepidoptera > Bedelliidae > Bedellia > Bedellia somnulentella. Next base: position 15,499,014 of record OY755189.1, on the reverse strand, counting down.
GGAGCGCACGTGCACGTCGCGCTGCCCGGACGTACGCACGCCGTCCAGCACGCTGGCTAGCAGCGAGTCTCTGTAACATAAAGTATCACGGTAAGGAGATATCAGACGGTTTGCTTCAATGAATTTTCACTGGAATGAATCCTTCAGTTTTATATTTATTCCATGTTTATAGAACTTAGATTCAAGGACATAGAAAAGAAAATTCATTACATTAGTATCTTACTTTTGTTACGTTTCCAGAAAATTGATATTCTCCTGCAATGTTGGATCTTATCTCAAGTAGGTACTATACATTTATTTTATAGTCAATGCTGAATTATAATAGCTCCTCATATGCGGTGCAATCAATTTTTAACTTAGTGTTTACGACGATTCCAACTCATATTATCAGTGTACGTTTACCATACCAGGGATTGAAATCCAGGAATTATATGTGTAATATCCGAGGATTTTTTAGGATTAGAATATAGTAAATGAAAAGTGAAAAACCAATAATCAATATAGTGGTTTCTAATAAGCATTGTGATTATTCCAAGTTACCTCTCTCCAGCTAAATACGTTCTAGTTTGTCCGTTCAAGTACTCGATGGAGAACAACTGCGGGTTGTCGGGGTCCCGCACGAGAGCGAACACGTCACACATCGGTCTCAAACATACCACCTGCAAATTTAAATCAATTTTAGTTATATAGTTTTATTTAAATAAAATAATAGAATATTTCTATTCTAGTTTAAATCTAATGTCGAAGTATTTTAGTAAGCTTTATCATACTTAAAAGATGTGTCATTTTAAAGTGCTTCTTATCGGGTTCCGGCGCGCATATTTAAGATAAACCCTGGATGAAGAGTCATAGAAGTCAAAATGTACTGCCATGCCTGCACATCACTGACCTCCATTATACTATATAAGTACGCTGGACTAATGATACGTATTAAAATGACAGCTATTTATTGTGCCAATTTGAAGCGCCCCCAATGTGGGGGAAAGGAACTAAATCTGTCGTAAACTGCAAATTGGCCAGTACTGTTTTTACCATAAAGCGTAATAAATCTATGGTTTTTATAATAAAAAAATATTCAATAGTGCTGTTAACATGCAGTGAAATTCAGTTTCGATAAAACTTACCGAAGTAGACCGAGTAGTGCCTATTAGTCTAAGAGCCCGCGACGGCCAGACCTTAGTTATAGTATAAAGTCTAAAAGTTTCTCTGTGTATGTCTACTATACAGGTAAGAATGATCCCAGGCTATGAAACTTGGGTAGCCCGGCTTTGGCAGGTAACAGGTAGTAAAGGTGTGTAAAAATGTATCTCAAATTAGGTATAGCATAAAGCTTAGTTTTCATATATTTTATTAGTGGTGATCTTAGAAATCGTCCTCGTCCACAGCCAGACACTTAGTACAGTTGTAACCCCCTGCCAGACACCCTTAAAGTAGGGTTAATTTTAATGATACTTTAGTTATAGTATAAAATCGGAATTTTATATATGTTATTTGGAGAATTATAAAATGATGTTTCCTCAGTAGCCAGACAATTTTTATGGTTCCCCTATATTGCCAGACACGTTAAAGGTCTATCTATTGTAGGTGCGAGCGCGAGGGGCATATGCTTAATGGTTGCGAGTGAGATAGTGCGCTCGGTCCACGGCGATCTTTTACTTCGCATCAGCAATTTTTTATTTTACATTCTGTAATAAACAAATTTTTAGATTTATCAAGAAAATTTATTATTTAAAATTATTAGAGACCAATAATTAAGTTTTAAAAAAAATATTTAGTAAAATTTTACGCAAATAAATCCTTAAATCAACAATCCAAGAAAGTAATAAATTAGGTTGTTGTATATGCTTAATTTAAATATTTAATTCAATAAAATATTTTCATAATTTTTTCTTCAAGTTGGTGTGGTGTAAAAGTGAAGTTGATTTCCACGGAATTTTCTTCAAAAATTTGTTCCAACGAATCAACATGTAATTCGTGTAAATATATCAATAAATAACAGCGCCCTTTTTTTATGACGTCTTCTTCAATGATGCTGCTAATTTCACTAAAAACTTTTTGGTGATATTCTCGATGATAGTGGTGCCACTCACTTTTACTGGATGATTTATTTTTTAAAGATATGTTATTGTTAAAATCGACTCGACAATTAGTATGGTAATGTATTTTTGGAGCAGAAAAAATACTCAATGTAATTAATAATAATTGATGATACTCTTCCAAACCTTCAATTCTGGGTAAAATAATAGATTCACTGAATTGATTTGTATCAGCTGCATGAAGTGGAAGCATTTTAGATCGCACTGTTTTTTTTTTATGACAAAATATACAAACGATTTCAGAGTTATTGATACTAGTATCACTTCCGGTTGGAATATTTGCGTCCTTAGGTGTTCCATTGTTATGTTCACTATTATCTGGATTACTAACGTCAGGATTTTCTTGATTAGTTATAGACTGAGATGCTTCTGATTCAGAAATTAAAGTAGCTTGTGATGTTGTTAAAGGTTCTGTAAGAACAGGTGGTAATTGAGATTGTTCTTGAGAAGTTGAAGGTTGCGGTTCTATTGATTCAGAAAATAAATTTGGAGATTCTGATGATGAGTCTGTAGTCAACTCAGGTGTCAACGGGGTCACTGCAGATAAGTTGTCTGCAACTACACTGGTTAATTGTTCATTGGCATTTTTTTTAGAACGTACAGAAGGTTCAGCAGTGTAATATTTTTTCATAAGCCCTGTGAACGCTTTATGACACTCCCGGTGATAACCTCCATCAGTATATTCGTCAGGCAAAATAACGTTTTTGTATTTGAGGTTGTGTTTTTTCTTCACTTCCAAAATAGTGTGGCATTTTTTTAATGCCTCTACAGAAAATTATATTATTTTGCCATCACTTTTTTTACAAACAAAACAAATTAACTTATTGCTTTCTTCTTCCATGATAACCACTGATCGGAGTAGGTAGAGCGATTTAGGTTCATTGACCGCAAACATTGATGTTAATATGAATATTCCACGGGATTCCGAATAATACTCCGGGATTCGATTAATACTCCGGGATTCGATTATTATAATTATTTTTATCAATACATCATACATATACATACATATACTCACGGCTATAATTCCCTAGAAGGGGTAGCCAGAGCCAAGGAATTATAAATTCCTCAGCCACTTTTGGAAGTTGAGTGGGGAAAAGGCGGTAAAATAAAGGTTTTTGGTGATGGGTCTCCAACCGCATCGCCCAAAAATCCAATAAAAAGCCCCGATACCCTTAGTCGCCTCTTACAACACCCGTGGGTAGAAAGGGGTAGCGACATTCTAAGCCGGCACTACACGGCAACGGTTTTATCAATAAGTATAAAAAATGGTATATTTTTTGTCAAACGCGTGACGTTGCCGCTTTGTTGACTGACACTTGTCGTGATATCGCTGCATTATTGTTTAATCGTGTTGGTCATTTTAATTAAGATTATATTGTTGTTAAATACAAATAGTTTGTTATTTTCAATCATGTTTAGATTTTTGAGGAATAAATAATTTGTATTATGTTCGTGTACAACTTCAGAATTTTTTTGTATAAATATAAGAAATTGTTACATAAAAAAATATATGTGGTTTAACGTATCAAGTTTCTATCTATTTATTATATTATCCTTAAACCCGTCCTTTTAATTATAGGAAGTGTATGCTTTCATTACTCCCTAAGACGTAAACAGATTTTTATTATTATTCTACTTAAAAAAGAAATCCCGGGATTCTGGGAGTATCCATATTATTCTTTCATATGGCAAGTACATAAAATAGCTCTGCCTACTCCGATCACTGATGATAACACTATATTATTGGAACTGGATCACATTTATTTTATAAAAACTGCACAAATAAATAATAAAACGTTTGCTGTACGTATAACAGTTCACTACACAATAGAATAAAGACAGCTGATGCGCAGTAAAAGATCGCGGTGGACCGAGCGCACTATCTCACTCGCACCCATTACGCATATGCCCCTCGCGCTCGCACCTACAATAGACCTTTAACGTGTCTGGCAATATAGGGGAACCATAAAAATTGTCTGGCTACTGAGGAAACATCATTTTATAGTTCTCCAAATAACATATATAAAATTCCGATTTTATACTATAACTAAAGTATCATTAAAATTAACCCTACTTTAAGGGTGTCTGGCAGGGGGTTGCAACTGTACTAAGTGTCTGGCTGTGGACGAGGCGATTTCTAAGATCACCACTAATAAAATATATGAAAACTAAGCCAAATATACCCAAAAAGCATACAACGCACTACGAATACAATACAATCATGCATTCAGGATGCTGATGGGGCTGCCACGACACTGCAGCGCATCAGGAATGTTTGCAGAGGCGCGCATTGATTGCTTTTACAGCATCATGCGAAAGCGCTGCGCAGGTCTGGTGCGTCGTGTGCGTGCCAGCTCCAGCAGCGTCCTGTGCATGATTGCAGAACGATTCGACTGTGCTTACATCAACCACTGCTGCATGCTACATGCGCCAGTCAGTGGGTGGTGTAGGCATAGTTAGGTTAGGCATTTTGTAAATTTGTAGTTTTTGTAAATAGTATTAGTTTTAAGTTACTAACAATAGTCCTTAAGCGCTTCTTGTTACTAACACCATGAGCCAAGTTGCTTCTTAAATAAACATATTATTATTATTATAAGCTTTATGCTGTAACTAATTTGAGATACATTTTTACACACCTTTACTACCTGTTACCTGCCAAAGCCGGGGCGACCCAAGTTTCATAGCCTGGGATAGTTCTTACCTGTATAGTGGACATACACAGAGAAACTTTTAGACTTTATACTTTAACTAAGGTCTGGCCGTCGCGGGCTCTTGCTCTATATAGACAGATTGTTAAACATAGATAATCTTGTAATTTACAGGTTTCTCACTTTGGAATTATGGCTGAACAGTATTAATAAGTCTAGTTCACGTCCAAAATAATATGATCACATATGCTCAAAACACTTCCTTCACTGACGTCTGTTTTATTAAGCATAAGCATGCTCTTTAAGAAAGTGAAAAACTTTATTTTGTTTTTTTTATTATTAATAAAATATTATTATAGCCTAATTCATTTCCCACTGCTGGGCAAAGGCCTCACAATTTTGAGCCCACACATCTCTGTCTGAGGCTGTACACCACCACCCTGGATCAAACCTGTCCAAGTCGTCCCTCCATCTCCTCCTAGGCCTTCCCCTACGCCGGTGCCCATCTGTAGGCACCCATTCAGTGGCTGTTTTAGCCCATTTTTCCGGATGCATTCGACAGACGTGTCCGGCTCACGGGCAAGTGAAACGGATAGCAGCTCATTACATACTGAAGTTGAAGTTCCATATTTATTAAATCAACATTCCCTATTTATTGTTGGATCTAGCTAGCTATACATAAACTACCCACATTTCCCGGCTTCGGCTTATCCTACGATTACTCAATCCTTGGTTAGTCATAGTATTAGCGATCAATTGTATTAGTTTGGACATTAGCCATGATTTATGCATTAAGAGTAATATGATCCATTCCTTTAAGTAAAAGCTTTTATCGATATATTCTATCTTACCGTCCCATCCCTTCATTAGTTCCTTTCCCTCCCACTGCTGCCGTAAACGAAGCGCCAAAATGGCGAAAATCAAATCGCCTCAATATGTCACGGCCTATAATTTGCCCAGCGTACTTATATAGTATAATGGAGGTCAGTGCTGCACATACACAAACAAATGTACTGTTTTCAAATATGCCTGTTTCCCACTACTAGTATCGACTAGTCTAAGTACAGGCAGACAATCAAGTGTGTCTGTATCACATGATTGAAGTAAATATTGGGTTTGAGTTTGAGCTTATATATAAAAGGTGTTATGGAAAACTGGCTGTGAGAGAGAGAGAGAAAGAAAGAAAACGTGTCCACGCACTGCTTTTTTTTCGAAAGGATTGGTTGCTGCTGGCCCTGTGGCCTGTGCGGCTTCACCATGACTTTATGCGTTTGGGGCAGCTGAGAGCCGCCCTGGCGGGGCAAAGGAGTGTGCCTAAATCGGATAGTCCAGGCACTGCTCACTCTTGCCCCTACTAATATATCAAACATAACTCTCGTTTCCGTCCACCCTCTCAATCATATACTACGTTATACTTTCGGCGCGCATTTACACCATGTAAACCATACATTAAAACCGTAACAAAAAATCCTCAACATACAGAGTAAGTCTGCGGGTCCCTCTCCAGGATGCACGTGTCAGACAGACATAGTGTTCGTCGCATGGGCTCCATGTGCCGCGCCGGGTTCACTTTGTGTACTGTGAACTCGCTCATGGAGGTTTGGTGTTGATCCCCGCTGAAATATACCAATTTATTTTGTTTGACAGAAGAAGGTTAAGACCAGGCATGAAGCAAAATGTTTTTGATGTTGTACTAACATACATGTCCATTGACAAGATGTAGCAATTTTTTTACAATCAATTGAAAAAAAGAGATTTTCACTAAATGAGATATGACGATGATTATTTATATCAAAGCATTATTTATTTATTGGTATACAAATTGAGATTATTTTATTAAAGTAAAGATTTTATGTTTAGTTGTGACGCTTTGTTATCTAGCAATATGATATTCAAAACCCTTCTATCCAGTTAAAGCCATAATCTCAGTTGTTAGAAGAGCTACTTGGGCATACTGTAGTACAACATAACTAAGCAATTTAGTATATGTATAATATTTTTCACTGTATACAATGTGTACATACCTATACTTCCCAAATCTTTGATTGTGATAGTCATCCAAGGTTATATTGGTTGACAGCACTTTAATACTGATACTCAGTGACAGATTTGCCATTTCCATCATCTTAGCTATTATTGTTTGGTGTTCCAGGGAGTTAGAAAAGAGATGCAATCTGGAGTAGCCACCGACCGCAAGCACAAAGCCTCCTGCCACATCCTTAACTGGCAGTATCCCTTGAATGTCATGGTATGGGTAGCTGGCCAGCAACATGTGAGTAGAAGGATCTAGTTGTTCAAGGGAACATGGTCCTACTTCCAAGAGCACTGGAAGCCTGGTGCCACTCCAGTGATGTTTATAAGCTTGGTATCTCTAAAAATAAACAGATGGTAATAGTATTATAATAATCAAACTCTATATTAAATATATCTTTAACATCTTCTCTAATTCAATCAAACTTTTCTAATTCCAGCATGTCAAACCATAATATAAATATAAACATACTAGCTGACCCAACAGACTTCACTGTAAATTTTGCCAAACTTTAGGTGTTTTTTCTGATACTCTGAGCTCAATCAGGCGTGAACATTTTTTTGGTAAAAATTTTTCAGGATGAAAAGTATCCTATGTCACAATTTGGGTCATTATCTTGCATTCTGCCAAATTTCATTCATATACATTATGTACTTAAAGAGCCTTTTCGCCTCAAACATGCAAACATCTACACTTTGACATTTATAATAACATAACATAACATAAACGTTCACGCCGTTTATCCCCGAAGGGGTTGGCAGAGGTACCAATACTCCTGAACTCACATGGCAAGCGCCATCTAGTTTCCAGAGAAGGTACCCAATACCCAGTACCCATTTATAATATTAATAAGATAATAGGATATATCACTGTCAACAAGTTAAATCACGCAATTCATAGAATGCCTAGTCCACTCATAGATTGCCTACACTCAATAAAATACCTAACTTCAGCCTGGCATATAGCTGAATGCAATGTTTACCCATTTGACTAAAGGTTTGTTAGGCACTAGTAACTGGAGACTGGATGCCTTGACTATATTCTCATTAAGGTGTTAATAAAGGGTATTTACATATGCATAAAAAAAGGTTAGTTTAGGGTTGTACATATCTATTTAGACCTAAAGCTAAGCAAAGCCTTTTCGAATCAATCATGATTTAAAATTTTATTGGTGGTTCAAGTCAACCAAGTTCATTTCCAATATAATAAACCATAGACATATTTTTTTTTATTATCAGTCACAGCACAATCACTGTAAAATAACTCAACTAACAAAGTCAGTGTCCTATGGATAATGTGTGGAACCTAGCTGAGGTACTTTGCCTTTTTGTTGCCATTAGTATTATTTTTAGATGTTGTGTTGTATTTGATTGTAAAAAAACGGCATTTTTTTCTCTTTGCAGACACCTTGCAAAGTGAGGATTGAAAGATATTTAATGTAAATAAATATCGTTGTTCAAGAAATATCAGTTTTAATTTTATTATCGAAAACCCTTTTTGAGTTTATTTTTATACAATTTATAATTGTTATAACAATTAATGGTGTCCACTAATAAATAATAGGTACTTTCAATTTATGATTAGTCCAACTTCAGGATAAAAGAATAAAACATATCTTACTAATTTCGGTACACTGTGATTACTTAGTAATCATTAATATTTTTTATTTAAATGGATGGTTTTAGCCAATGTTCACATTATTTCAATGTAAGGCTTTATTTGATAAGAAAAATCTATTCTACTCTATCTATTAATATTTGAATATCCAAATTATGATACTACAATAACTTATTAAGTTGAACCTCAGAAAACATATTCAGAAAAAATATATATTAAATACAAGTTGTGAGAGCAAAAATATGTTTGTTTTTGCTTTCAAAAGACCATATCATAAGTTTCTGTTCACTTAAGCAACTTGTGGAGATTAAAAATTAACATTATCATTACAGATTAAAAAAGATTGCACTTGTACTAAATAGATTATTACACAGAGAAAATGTAATAATTACAAACTTTCGCCCATATTTAATCTTACCCAAGCATTTTATAGTTCATGTGAGTATGTATAAATGTATTTACAGTGCAGGTTCTCCAGGCTACCTTTAATTTATATTAAACATCAGATCAACAGGTTAAAATAGAAACAAAATAATTTATATACTTACAAAAATATCTTTAGGTTTATCAGCAAATAAATGTCTAAACTTGTATGCTTCTGTAAGTATTAGACATTTGTGTTCAGAAGAGAATTTCATGTCCACTTTCTTGTCCTTTTTCCTCATAACAAGAACAAAGTCATGATTGGCCACAGAATTAGAATGTTTCACTGAAGCCAATTTGTTAATTTCTGAATATAGCCAACGATTTGTCACCTCCAATTTATCAGGGTTGTACGTGGTGATTCCGTGAGTACCCACGGAGAAAACCCGTTTGTACTTGCCCTTCCATGAGTGTTTTGTGACCAGAAACGTCGCCACATCTTGATTGTCTTTCAACGGCATCATTTTGGCATTTTCTGTAGGACTAAGACGAAATTATGGTTAATCCTGGACATCTAGATGTTAATTTTTATTATTTTATCACCTAGTGAATATAAAATCCTTATTATTATGCAGTCCGTCTCCTCCCCTTTACTAAATTATGTTATGAAGACGTGTAAACAATCGTTTCAAACAATGTCACCAGCACCAAAAATAGTACTTACAAACTTTTGCTTTTAATTTAACGATCGCTACTTGTTCAGGCATAGGATATCAATTGATTATAATTAAAACAAACAAAGAAAATACACAAAAATATCGAATTTAATGAAAAGTAGCCGACTCAGATCAGCAGTAATCATTTTGATTTGAATGACAAAATTTATTGATGTGTGATTGACATTGATTGATTAAATAACCAATATTATCATTGATACCATAAAAGTAAACAAAATCCAAGCGTTTTGAAGTGAATTTTAAATTTCACTTGGATGCCATTTTTATGGTTTTGCCGCAGACATCTGTGGGTTTTGCTTAGTCTTGAATTACTCAGCATTATGAGATCCAATTTGCTGACTTCAATCAAACAAATCACAACTCATCCCTCAATGTTATCCTTTTCGATATATTCCGTACATGCATATTACCGGACCAAACCCACTTTTAACTTAACCAAGAGGAACCTTGGATTTACACATTCCTCGGCAAGCTTTAATGTTACTATACCTCTTGCCTGCCCACCCGCAACTTTCATCTGGTCATCGGTACACTTTGTGAGAGGCTTATCCACACTGGGTCGTCCGGCACGTGGCCACCACTCCGGAACCTTCGAGCCCCAACCACCACCGTGGGCTCTACATGCAATGTATCCTATCCATATGCCACCATAGCTGTGCAACTCTTCGGGCTATGTCAGTGACTCCGGTTCTTCTACTGATCTCCTCGTTGGGGATTCGATCGATTTTTCTCATTTATACATAAAACATATTTACTAGCGATTAAAGCTAGTAAACGGATGGATGCGAGTGTAACTGACGATGTAGTGCAGAAAAGTGAAGATGAATATAAGAGAGTTAAGAATGAGGTAAAGAAGAAAGTAGAAAAGAAAAAGCGGGATTTGCAAGAGTGGTGTGAGAGGAAACTTTCTGATAATTTCCGGAATAAACAAAAGTTATTCTGGAAGTATATCCGGAAAGAAAAGGGAGTTTCCCAAAAAAGAGAGTGAGTGTAATAAGAGATGAACAGGGTGAATTGGCGACGGATGAAAGTAGCATTAAAACGGGTATGGAAGAATTATTTTGAGGGACTGTTTGAAAAGACGATGCATCCATTTCTTCGCCCATCGACAGTAATGTTGATTGGAACGAGGAGATGAGTGAATTTAGTGACAGCGAGATTAGTATGGAAGAAATAATGAAAGCAATGAAAAGTATGAAAGTAGGGAAGGCGGCAGGGTATGATAGGATTACTATCGAAATGCTGAGGGCTGGTAAAGGGTTGGTGGCTTCTTGGTTGTACTTCCTTTTCCAAAAATGCTGGTCGAGTGGCAAAGTTCCACGAGACTGGTGCAAGGCAGTGATTGTGCCTCTATATAAAGGAAAGGGGTCACACCAAGAGGCTAAAAACTACCGCGGCATCAGCTTACTCAGCATTGTTGGTAAATTGTATGCTAAGGTACTGATTGAAAGAGTGATGAATGAAACTGATGAGAAAATATGGGATGTGCAAGCGGGATTTAGGAAAGGAATGGGATGTATGGATCAAATCTTCTCTCTAAGGAGCATCACCGAAAAGTTCTTAGCCAAGAACCAAAAAGTGTATTGCTCCTTCATGGATTTAGAGAAGGCGTATGATAGGGCGGTAAGAAAGTGTTTATGGGAGGTGTTATCCAAGTTCGGTTTGGGGAGTCAACTTATACGTGCATTAGTATCACTCCATGAGGATTCTAGTGCATGTGTAAGAGTAAACGGGGAAAACACTGATTGATTCGGAATCTCTACGGGTGTCCGACAGGGATGTGTAGCTTCTCCGTGGCTCTTCAATTTGTTCATGGATGATTGTTTAGGCAGAGTTGCGTGAAAGTGATTATGGACTAAGAATGAGTGGATTCATCATTAAATGCCTCTTGTATGCTGACGATCAAGTGCTACTTGCATCGTCGGGAGAAGAGTTGCAAGAGATGATGAATATTGCATGTGAGTCTTTTGTAAGAAAGGGAATGAGGGTGAATGTGGATAAGACCAAAACGATGGTTTTTGAGAGACAGGAAGATATGACAGAATGCGTGATTGAGATTGATAGTAAGGATGTGGAACAGGTGAAGGAGTTTGTATATCTGGGAAGTTTGTTTACAAGGGATGGAAAATGTGATGAAGATATTGAAAGAAGAGTGAAAAAGGGTAATGTAAAAAGTAAAAGACATTTATTTGGCAAATTAACAAACACACACAAAAACAAAATGAAACTTAATAAGAATAAAAACACAAAGATAAAAAAAATGCGGTTAATGGAGCAATGAATAGCGTAATGACCTGTCAATCGGTGTCTGAAAAGGCCCGAATGGCTGTGCATGTGCATGACGCTGTTCTTGTTCCTACGCTTATGTATGGAAACGAATGTTGGGTGTGGCAGAAGAAGCATGAGAGCAGAGTGAATGCAGTAGAGATGAGGTCCCTCAGAAAAAATTGTAATGTTAGATTATTTGACCGAGTGAGAAATAGTGTTATTCGTGAAAAGTGTGGTGTGAAAGATGATATTGCAAGAAAGATAGAAAAAGGAATGTTGATATGGTTTGGGCACATAGAGAGGATGGATGATAGAAAATTGGTAAAAGGGATCTATAGAGCTAGTGTGGATGGTAATGTTCGTAGAGGACGACCACGGAGAACACACTTGGACCAAATTGAGAGTGTGGTCAAAAAGGCTTGCGTCCGAAGTATGAAGAATAAAAGAGCATGCATGAAAATATTGATGGATGTAAACGAAGCTAAAGAGGTTTGTCAGGATCGTACGAAGTGGCGATCAATAGTCTCTGCCTACCCAATCGGAACTAATGGCGTGAGTATATGTATGTACATATTTATACATAAAGCTGTGTAGTGTCGGCTTAGAATAGCACTACCCCATTTCTTCCGGTGGGTGAACGTAAGAGGCAACTAACGGTATTGGGGCTTTTGAGGTATTTTTGGGCGATGCGGTTGGAGACCCATCACCAACAACCTTTATTTTACCATCTTTTCCCCACGCAACTTCCAAAAGTGGCTGAGGAGTTTCTAATTCCTCAGCTCTGGCTACCCCTTTTAGGGATTTGTGGCTGTGAGTATATGTATGTATGTACATAATACATCTAAATATTTTTCTTTCATTAGCAAACATGATTTCTCTAATGATTATGCATCCCCATCCCCACACTCTAATGATCATGCATTCCCATAAGTTCACGGCACAGCACAATATTGGCAGTCCTTAGTTTGGTTAATGACTTGGATATTTAAATGTTCTACCAACCGTGACAGCTCAGAGGGTAGAACATCCGCCTATCAAGCATACATAGGCGTGGGTTCAAATCAAATACCAGGTCTGACCTACACTAATTTGTCTTATATAAAAGTCATATGTGTTATAAGAATGTCTTATATGAAACATCGTGAGGAAACCCGTTAGCCATGTCTAAGATATACTTAGTTATGTGACAGCGTATTCTGCAAAACGCCTCTTATCAAGCAAGTACATCAAGGTGACAATGTGATGATCAAAAGTATGAGTACCTCTGCCACCCGTTCGGCGTGTAAATGACGTTTGAGTTGAATATATTTATATTGTCAGAGTTAGTATAGCACTGAGTCATTTCTTCCCGTGGGTGTTCGTAAGAGGCGACTAAGGGTATTGGAGCTTTTAGGTGATTTTTTATGCGATGCGGTTGAAGACCCACCACCTTTAATTATAATCTTTTCCCTATATAACTTATAAAAGTGGTTGTGAAATTTCTTATGCTGAAGCTATGGCTTTTTAGTGGTGTGAATATATTTACGTATGTAAAAAAATAACAAAATGTAATGTATTTGACGACATTCTTGACCAAGTGCATAGGAGACTAGCTCCTTGGTCTAGAGGTTGCGGGTTTGATTCCCGCTGACAGCAAAATTTATGTTATAAGCATACATTATTGTTTTTTGTCTTGAACATTATATGTATGTTCATCAAATTAAAGGTATGGTTGAGTTAGTATCCCTTAGTACAAGTTTTACTTGGTTTGGGACTAACTTGATCTGTGTGTATAATATGTCCATACATTTATGATCGACATCCTAGTATGCAACATGAGCGAGCTTGAAAAAGCAGTTACAAAATACATATGCTACGGTAATCCAGAGTAATATTTTCATTTTAAAAAGTTTTTTTTATGTATTTTTTTTATTAGTTAGTATGAATATATAATTTATTAGATATTTTTTAATAGTAAAATTGGTTATTTGTAGGTTATTTGATAGTAAAGTTATCATTGTTTTTATTTTTAGATATAATTTTATTTTTTGTATTGTAATTTGATATGTATATTAATTAGCCATTTATGTGTACTTAGTATATTTAAAAAAATGTCGCATTGGTGTTCACTGTAATGGCATTTTTTTTTGTAAATGTGAATAAATAAATAAAAAATAAATAAATGATTGACATTATGAAATTCGTTTTTTGCACAATTTTAGTAATGAAGTATGTTTGGTTTCCACTAAATTTACTTATTATTATTAATCTTTATTAATATAAATGGTTACATTTAATTATAACAAAGCCCTGCAAAACTGTTTTACAGTTTGTCTGCAGGTAGAGTCTCTTTTAATAAATTTTTATTTAGTTACATCTATGGTAGTGAGTTAAGAAAATATTTTTTTAATTTGTTTTTAAATTTTTGTCTATTAGGCTCGAGGCGGATGTCCTCGGGCAGACTGTTGATCAAGTACGGTAATCGCTTTTTAAGCGTCCTGTCCCCGTAGTAATTATTTACTCTGGGTACCTCCAGCCTGCCCGCCGACACCGACCTCGTGCCATAGCTATGACTCAGCTTCGTGATATTCTGCTCTTGACTGTCGTGGTTGTTAATTAATAAGAGGTATTTATGTTTCAGGCTGACAGGCAGAATTTTACATATTTTAAAAAGTTTATAGTAGTTACCATTACATTTATTTTTAGTTTTATGATTAACAAGAAGTTTTAAAAATCTAATCTGAAGTGATTCAAGTTTATCTATATATGATTTAAAAGTAAGGCCGTAACTGTCAAGAGCATAACTCAGGATTGAGTCAACTAGCGAGAAATACAAACATTTAAGTGTGCTTGTTGGAACCTTAAAACTTAAATGGTAGAATTTACCCAATAAAATTCTAAGCTTATTACATATATAATCAATGTGTTGAGACCATGAGAAGCTAACATCTACTTTTAAACCTAGGTACGTTATACAGTCTACTCTCTCTATAGGTACACACTGACAGCTGACTAGATTTCTATGTAGACATAAGAAACTATGTGTGTACATAGAAGGTGGTTGTTCAGAAATAGTTAAGTATGGCGAATGTATTACAATAAATTTAGTCTTATCAGAATTTAGGATGATACCGTTATCGTGGGACCACTTGACCACCGCATCAATGTCCCTCTGAACTAGACGGCACGTCTCCGCGAGGTCGGTGCCGGCGCGGAGCGTGCACAGGTCATCTGCGAACATGTGTGCCGAGCAATGTCGCAGTACTCCACAAAGGCTATTAACATGCATCAGGTAGCACACTGGGCCGCACCCAGACCCCTGTGGAACTCCGCACCGTACCGGGACCCCCTCGCTGAGCGTGTCGCCCAGCTTAACCCGGTAACTGCGAGATGTCAAGTAGTCGCGGAACCATTCATTAAGTGGATGGCTGACACCACATTCATCCAATCCATTCAAAAGTGTTTCCGTATTTAAAGTGTCAAATGCTTTTTTAAAGTCATAAAAAATCGCAACTACAAATTTTTTATTTTCTAGGTATGTATTTATTTCATCAGTAATTTTTTTCAGCAAAGTATTTGTACCTTTACCTACTTGAAAACCATGTTGACAATTATTTATTATATTATATTGACTATGGAATTTTCCTATTTGTGTAACTATAGATTTCTCCATAATTTTGTCGACACTAGATAAAATAGCAATTGGTCTATAGTTTGAATAGTTTTTCCGATCTCCTTTCTTATGGATTGGGCGAATGATGGCCTCCTTTAACTTGTCAGGAAACTTGTGTTTAATAACTGAATCGTTAATTAATTTAGCTAGCACTGGACTTACTTTGTCTACAACCAGTTTCAGGTCGGACATACGTATGAGATCGCTCCCAGGAGATTTATTTCTATCCATGTTATTAATAATGTTTTTTACTTGCCTACTGTTGACTGGTTGCCATCTCATACTTACGTCTGCTCTTTTAACGTAACTATTTCTATCTAACCATTTGTCATCACAGTTGTGTTTTAGTTGTAGTATTTCTTCCGAAAAATTATATGCAAACTTATCACAAATATCTTTTATACTCATTTTGTTGTCCATACTATTAAGTATTAAAGTATCTAATGACTCTTTCTCATTACCTAGTAGACTTTGTATTTTCTCCCATATTTTTTTAATATTCCTGTTACAATCTAATATACTTTGTTTATCGTGTCTTACTTAAGTCCTCTATGACTAGAATGGTACCATTATAGATCCTGAGGTAGCAGATTCAGTCCATGTCTGTTTGTATGTGCTCTTGGAGATTATTTATATGTGCACATATAAATACATAAACTCACAGCTATAAATCCCTAGAAAGGCTTGCCACAGCTTCAGAATTCAAAATTCTATCCAATATCTAAAAGCTATTAGATAGATTTATCAGCTTTTAAGAATTACCTAAGATATTATTGTTTATGTTTACAACCTTAAGGTTTAGGAATTGTTAATATCTTTATTTATACCATATTGCCTCAATGTCTTAACGCTCAAGTCTTCAGGGCTAAAGCCTTTTAAGATTATAGCTAGGGGTTAAAACTCAAAGCTAAAATTGACAACACTACATGATATATTGTTTATTACAATATATTGTTTATATTAAATTTGTTATAATGAAAAAAAGCCAGAGATTCAAAATGAACAATTCCTCAGCTACTTTTGGAAAATACAATATTGTTAGTTGGTTCTTTTGCTAATAAAATACTGGATTCAAATTAAAAACTATAATAAAATAACTATCACCACTAAATATTGTATTCTTATTTACAAAGTTGTTGCTTAAATATCCTCAGAATTTTGTAGAGTTAGTAAACCTTGATATTCCATTTCTTTATACATAATATCCTTGTTAAGAGTGTTCAGAATGTCTTGGAATCTTTGTCTCAGGGCCTGATTTTCCATTCCTCCAATTTCATGTTGAGTTCTTTGACGGCGTTGCTTAAGTTCTTCAAGTTCAGCTCGCAGTGTATCCAAACGCAACTCATCCTCAACTCCTAGAGGCATACGGCTTGATTGTCCTTTACTCATGGAAGACTGTGCAGTCTGTCTGCCATATGAAGACTGGAACATTTCAGGTCTGAATTGAGTTGGCATACTCTCTTTACCTGGTAGTCCCTGCATAGAACTAGAATCAGACAAACGACTGTCATATGGACTGAGATGGCTATCATCCATTTCCACATTCATATTCTCTTCCTCCAAATCACTGTCACTAACAGCTCCACCAAATATATCCACTACATTAGATGATTCAGGGTTAGTAACATCAGACATAGACTCCCTTTTAACATTTCTTTCAGCTTTAGTTTTCTTTTCTGGTTTGGCAGCCGGAGGAGCACTGGTCTCTGCAGGTTTGGTGTGTTGGTCATCCTCTTCCTTAATAATTTCCCAAGTGTAGTTTTCTGCTTCGTTATCTGCTCGTAATAGTCTCTTCACTTCTTTTTCAATTTCAGGTGCCTCAGCATACTTTTTCTTAAGAGTCTTCCTAAAACGACGTTTCCTCACATTTTTGGTAGGAGGAGTAATACCGTGGGGCCAAAGAAACTTCTTGTCTACTTTATAGGGATCTTTCTTCTTATTCTTTGCAGGAGACTCCTCTTCTACGACTGGCTGATCTGGTTCATCTTTACAGATCATCATTTGACAAATATCAGCAGTCTTGTAAAAGCTTTTATTATCGATAGTTTTGAGTGATTCAATTATGGTGGGCAAATCAACTATTTTGCCATGCATTAGCCAATGGTCTAACCGAACTTCGCCGTGCCGCATATCGTTATCCATCTGTATTTGGAATCTGTTTTTTAGATTCTCTCCTGTACGTAACACTTCTCGAAGCACCTTGCTCGGCTCCTCAGGGAGTTTCAGGATAAACTGTGACTCAAGTTCTACAGGATACTCAATTTCTCGTCTATCGCGAGACATATTGGCTTCTTAATTTTACTTTGCACAATTAAACAATGCAATTTCCAAAGGAATATATAGAAACGAAATCATATATATATTATATTAGTTTGACTTGACGTGTATGTGACGTAGTATCTAATTGTAATCTGTGTGTATGTGTATAGGTAAGTAAGTTTGTTTGTTTTCCTTTCCGTTTCATTCAATCCATGAATGATTGAAAGAAAATAAATATAAAAAAAAAGGTTTTACTTTTTTCGAATTCGGTATGCCGTAGACAGAGAATACAATAGACCCAGGGGAAGCGTGTCGGCAAGTGAGATGGGTAATACAAAATAGTGTTGTAACTCAAAATAGTTTTCCCCGTATTGTGGGTAATTTCAATTCTTTTTTTAACTTTATCTTCGAAATTTTCCAATCAATTATTTGATAATTATTATCATTATAGTAGTTTTTTATTGGTTATTAGTCAAAGTAAGTCCAAAACATATAGAAGTAAACCTATGAACCGTGTATTCAAACGATCTGCATGCTCGTCGTCATCGGGGGCTGATGAGTCCCGCGCATAGATCACACACATCCGAAAACTATATCAAATTAGGGCAAAAAATATTTACTATCCATCAAAATAAGGTCAACCCTCCGAAGGGAATGCAGATCGTTTAATTAGATACATAGTACTATATGTATTTGCGAAATAAATAAAACATAACATAACATAAACGTTCACGCCGAATATCCCCGAAGGGGTTGGCAGATGTACTAATACTTCTGAACATCACGTGACTTTGTCACCTGGTGTTCAGAGTACCCACGTTTTGCATGGGCAGTGTACTCACGTGATAGGGGGCAGGCCTATCGCCGTTTTGTACGAATACACTGTCACATGACTAAGTACAACTCAGCCATGTGGGTTTCCTCACGATGTTTTCCCTCAACGTTAACAACCACGATAAATTAACCACACATATGTCTTTAGAAAAGACAAATTGGTGTAGGCCCGACCCAGGATTTGAACACTAGTCGTTTGCACGATAACCGAGTGTTCTACCCACTGGGCTGTCACTATAAATAAAACAATCGAATGTATTACTGAAAAGGTTTAATTCTTTAACATTATAACATTAGTACATTATTACAAGTGTGTGTGTGGGTGCATGGTAAATATTACATGGCTATAATGATGAATTCTAGCACTTAATGAACGTCATAATGCCTACCGCATCACTTAACTTATAATTATTGTATAGGACATGGGACGTGGATTAAACACTAAATAATATTAGCGATAAACACAATATAGTCTTTCATACTTGTACACCCAAACGACGAAAATTTGATGATGACGCAGTAGGCTGAAAATCTTTCATTGTATCAATGTTATCATTAGATTCTTTAATCTGAAATCAAAATATAATTATTGTACAGGACTTGGGGGCGTGGATTAAACACTTCACAATATGATCAAGTATGAGATGATATTTTTTTAACTTACTAAGGTTGGAGCAGCACCAGGTAATAATAAAGTTAATTTCTTTTTCTTAAATAAATACTTTTTTTCAAAATGAAGACTGCAAATTTTGGAGTATTTTGTAGGAGTCCAGTTAATTTTTCCAGTTGATAGAATCCATTCTCTTAAGATAATATTATCTTCATTTGGAAAACTGTAAAAAAATCTACTCTTCATATACCCACATTAACAAGAAAAATAGTACATGCCATGGAATCCTTTTTAAGAACTTAATAATAAACATCCTTTATATAAATTATATTAGATATTGAAATACATATTTTTTATTTAATCTAGGTTTTTAGGGTAAATAAAATACTTGTGCTGGCAACGTTACAATGATAGAGGTTTTAGGTTATCAAATTTTAAATATAATTTTCATGCATTTGCAGTTTATTTTTCTGCATAAATTAGATATGTATGTGTCATAAATAGAAAATATAATAATCTTACACTGTTATTATTCTAAAACTAAATGGTACTTACGAGTGGAAAGACAAATCTGGTTGCTTAGTTTCGCTATTACTTTTACACGATATAACACTGCACCTGACCATTTTATTGAATGTTGAATTATTTCTAATGTTAAATTATATTTCTATTTATTGCCAGAACCGATCTCACATAAATAATTAACTAAAAAATCAACGAAATTCTTAGTTTTTCTGCTTTTCAATTCAAAAACGGTTTGTTTATTTTGAAAATGTCAAACGGTTTGTTTAGCAAAGTACTTTGCCGGCTTGGCCAGCAGTAAGGGACAGCAAAATATATGGTCATGTCTCACTTACTCTTAGTATTTTTAATATTTATTTTCTCCGTCTAGTGCGAGTGAAATAAAATATATGCAGATGTCTATTGTAATTCTCTGTCTACGCGGTATGCAAAGTTTTTTTTTGGTATTTATTAAATATTTTTATTCGATAGTAAACACGAAAATAAAAGACTGATTTGAATATTTTCCATTTAAAATGAGTTATTGTAAAGTTATGATTTTTTAAAGATTGTTCAACTTTTGTACTTCATGACGTCATCGATTGATAAAATCACGTAGCGACATACAAATAAAGCGAAATGTTTTATAAAAATGTTGCTGATTGCAAAACCTATCACGAATTTCTGATGTCAAATGAAATTATTAAGATATTATACTAAACAAACCTATGATTTTCGATATTTTATTAATAAACTGCAAAGCCGTATGTCTTTGAAACAACATTGAAGGTCAAACACTGTTACAGTTTTTTGATGAAATAACAGTCATCTTAGCTTCAATTGATATAATTTCAAGAAAATATTGTTTATAACCATAATATCTCGAAATGGTTTTGTAATCAGCATCACTTTAGTAAAACTTTGCATACCGAATTGCCACTTTAGAAAAACATACCAGATACGTATTACGTATTGTGTCGCAAATTGAAATATTCTATCTCTCACAATACAACTAATAAAACTCATACGAACCCGTCACATTGATAGCGATAATCCTATTAGTGAAAGTACCTACTCCGTGAACATTAGAGTTTGAATGTAATTGGAAAATTAACATCAAAACAGTGATCTAAAACATTTTGATCCAACTCTATACAAAATTATAGCCAAGGTAAAGTTAAACGAGACTAGCTTTAGCTTTTAATATTGAAAAAATCAACACCATTTAGGATAACTACTCGAAATGTGTTGAGTTGACTTGAGTTTGGGATTGGGATTATGATAAGTACACTCTGGTCTGTGATGCAACTGGCTGTTTGTCTTGATGTTGTGTAAGATGTTGTGTTGGCAGACCAATGGTAGACTTTCTTATTTCTCTTTGCCAATGTCAGTATTGTCGATTCCATCCGTCACGTAGTATCTCTATGTAGTCTGTGATTCCATCCAACCATCCAGTTTTTTGACATTTTCGTGCCGACGATTCCACGATTTCTCTGCCGCACTGCGTGGATATATACGTGTTACTGTGATTTATATATTATATTTCGATCATGGTATTAGATCTTGACTTATTCCGAGCAGATAAAGATGGAGATCCGGATAAAATACGAGAAAACCAACGTAAGCGGTTCAAAGATGTAGGACTTGTCGACACTGTTGTGGAACAAGACACTCTATGGAGAAGATTGCGCCACGATGCTGACAACTTGAATAAGCTAAAAAATGTGTGTAGCAAAGAGATTGGTCTGAAGATGAAAAGTAAGGAGCCCCCTGGCGCTGAAGATGAGCCAGTGCCGCAGAGTGTGGCGGATAACCTTATTGAAATCACTGGTGATCAATTAAAACCGCTTACTGTGAATCAAATAAAGAAAGTAAGTTATTACTGAGTAGTCAACAAGTACCTTTACCTCCATGGTCTAGCGGTAAAGCGCTCGGCTTCAAACCCAGAGGTCTCAAGTTCAATCCCAAGAGGAATTTAATCTTTAAAATTTAACCCAGTTTTGAAGGATATTGCACTCTAAAATCAACTTATTATCCTAAAATTAAGATGATTCTAAGCTTCCGAGGGCAAGTCAAACAACAGTTTAATGCACTGCCATTTTAAAGCTTGATATCCATTTAAAAAAAACAAAATGATTACAGGAAGCCATTTGAAAAAAATATTTACATTTACATACCAATGGTAAATGCCTTCTTTTTGCCTGTTTGGTACATTTATTTGGGCCTATTGAGCCAACAGATAATTAATTATTTCAGCCTGCTTCTGGTAGTGGTTTCCATTCTTCTAGCTTCAGTTTGTTCTAATCTCTAATTATAGTTCTAATTGATCTTTGAGAATATGCAGGTCTAATAGGTTTATAGCTGAGTTAGATAGGAAAAAGTAAGAGTTACTACATTTATCTGTAATTTTGAGTAAATTAATGAAGGGCTAAGAATGTAAAGGAGGGGGCACTAAATGGCTTTTAATATGCTTTATGGTTCAATGGAATGATCCATATGACCACAATTGCATATGCTTTTCTTTGAAATTATTGGACTTGGAATTGTTAGACTAAACAAGTAGTAGTGGTTGGAGACCCATCACCAACAACCTTTATTTTACCATCTTTTCCTTACTCAACTTGGAATAGTACCTGAGGTACTTTTAATTTCTTAGCTCTGGCTACCCCTTCTAGGGACTTATAGCCATGAGCATATGTATGTAAACAAGTATGTATATTATATCTGGGGGCACGGCAGTGCCCCTGCCAAGTCTCGAGCAAAACGGGCACGGCCGTACCATCTTTTCTCGAAGCGGTTCGCGGCTGTTTCGCCCCCCCTATATCTTCGACGTGCACAAAGCTAGGAGTTTAGGTTTTCGGTGAATAATAGTAGGCATTAGAACAAGCTTAAGTTCGAAATTACACGCCAAATGAATTAATAGTTTAGGAGTTACGGTCGATCAAAGTTACACCATTTTGTCACTCACTGATTCACTGACAGATCATCAAAAATCTAAGGTACTTCTAGCAGACTTAGAAACTTCAAATTTTGCACCAAGATAGGTCATTAGCCACATATAAAGGAAAAATTATAAAAACATAAAAAAAATATATGCCATAGAAAATAATTTTATATTTGCGGTTTGGCAAGAACATTATGTATGGATTTTGACTGCATTGTTAACTTTGTTCGTTTTTTAAGTACCTATTCAATTGGATGAATACATACATAGAATAGAAAAGAATAATATAAATGTAATACATAGACTATCATTAATACAAATTAATACATAAAGTTCATTAAATTAATAAAGCTAAAACTCCATTGTATTGCAATAAATATTGTATGCGCGCTCGATAGATGGCGTTGTACCTGTCTGAATCGCGCTATGGTTTCGTTACAAAGCGCAGTGTAAGTAGTACTTCAAAATAATTCGATAATTTTCATTTGATAGCGCCATCTGTCTATGAAAACCCATTTCGAAACTAAAAAATATTGTAGTGATAATTGATATTCGGAGAACTTTACGTGTTATTTAGTTTAGTTTAGTTATAGTTTGTAAGTTAGTAGATATATATTTATTTAGTTAGTTATTTGTTAGTTAGTTTAGTTCTATTTAGTTTGCATATATATATAAGTTTAAGCCCTATTGTTATAGAAGTAATTGTAAATATAGTGTAATGGAACGTGAAATATTGTACATAAATGGCGACCTTTGTCCACACAGAGTCATCTCTATTCCTGGAGATGGGTCGTGTTTATTTCATTCGTTGTCATACAGCATGTATGGGAGTTTTCAGTCGTCAAACGATATTAGGCGTGCTGTCGTCCATTATGTAGTGGAGAATTGGGATGACATGCAAGTCTATAAGTCTATGTTTACTGAATATAATCGACTCCGAAGTATATATCGCCCAGACTTGTCTACCATAGAAGTAACGAAGCCTCAGAGAAGAAACAAAAGAGATAGAGATAGAGAATGGGTTCTAAGCAAAGCAGTAGCTGACGTCCAAGAAATTGTGAGGTCACCTAAAAGTAAAAGAAAGAAATACACTTACAAAAAATAAATGAGATCCCACCAAAAACATTAAATGTAAAAAAATGCCAAGTCTCTCGATGCAGTCTTTCCATCGTAAAAAGTTTTGAGATCTCATAGAAGCCAAGTCCTATTCAAAATATTTCGTAGTTATAAATCAACATTTAGTAATTGTATCTATAGTTTTCTTTATATTATAATTATAGTGACTTGGCAATGAGCACAAATTAAAAGCTGCTTGCTGCCTGGAATTATGTGCAAATGTTACTGACGAGACCAGTGATCAGATTATTTGTTATGTGTGAATCATGATGGTCACTACCGACTACATGCTCCAATACAATAATTAAGAATACCTTACGGGCCATCGCTTTATGAAAGTAAATGAATCGAGAGTGCACTAAGACTAACTGCCGTCAGTGTTGCCAACAAGTCACGACCGTATGTCGCCCAATTTTCAATGCTTGAGTAGCCTAAAGTAGCCCAAACCCGAAACTAAAATAAAAACCACCTTTTTAACTATTTACTTACGTATTTAAATTATAACTTCCTGTACATACAATAAAACAGTACTTAACACTTAAACAACTAGTTTTTTAAACTAGAGTCTGAAGTTATTTAAAGAAAATAAAAGTTAAAGAAAGAAAAGATTTTAAATTGGCGTTTCCAAAAACTCATTAGCCAGACTATAAAACATTATTCTACTTGATCTGCTGCGAGCAGTTTCTGTTCTTGCCCTGTTTTGTTATAACTCCTAAAGGTTAAGCGGATAAAAATTCCTGATTCGTTTAGTTCTAATCAACATTCTGATTCGAATATTCAGTTGATTCGAATTTAAATTTTCGCAACTCCACCTGTGATATTTTCACAGTAGTGCTAACATGATCTCAGAGGTATTTAGAGATGAAACGTTCAATATGGGTGAAGGGTTTTGCCATCTTTTTATCTTGATTATCATATATCTTCTGAAGTAGAATTTTTTTTTGTGCTTATTTGAGTCGTAATTCGATTATAAATGAAAGTAAATTTAATCTTTTTTGAGTAGCCTAAAAGGCGACCAGTCGCCTTTACGATTTTTTGGTCGCCGTTTTTCAATCTGAGTAGCCTAAATGGCGAAAAATCGCCTACGTTGGCAACACTGACTGCCGTTGCCGAAATTCGGTTGGGACGACACGGATAAACCAAAAGAAAATTAATTTTGTGATATTAACGTTTACGCATGCGGTGTGTGTAACTTTCAACTCCTCCAAATATGCCGTTTTATTTGTTTCTTCTTGTGCTCATTGCCAAGTTACAATAATTATAATATAAAGAAAACTATTGATACAATTACTAAATGTTGATTTATAACTACGAAATATTTTGAATAGGACTTGGCTTCTATGAGATCTCAAAACTTTTTACGATGGAAAGACTGCATCGAGAGACTTGGCATTTTTTTACATTTAATGTTTTTGGTGGGATTTACATTTACTCAAAGCTTCAGAATCAGATATTCCACAGCCACTTTCAGTAGTTAAGACAGTGGGGAATATATTATAAAAGTAAAGTATAATCCCACCAAAAACATTCTGTAAAAAACTAGCCAAGTCTCTGCTGCTGAGCTGCTTTTTTATCTCTAAAAAGTAATGATATCTCTATAATAAGTGGAGCCAAGTCTAAGGTTCCTTACTGCGATTTATTATAGTTAATTTTATGTGACTTGGCCGTTGGAATAACTTAATGGAAGGTTTTTGCAATTATTGGCTGTAAAAGTTCAAAACACATTTACATATGCCTACCTTAACCCTAAAATTTTAATAACATAACATAACATAAACGTTCACGCCGAATATCCCCGAAGGGGTTGGCAGAGGTACTAATACTTCTGAACATCACGTGACTTTGTCACCTGGTGTTCAGAGTACCCACGTTTTGCATTGACAGTGTACTCACGTGATAGGGGGCAGGCCTATAAAATTTTAATGAAGAGTATTATTTACCCAGTCCTGATCTATTGTACCTGATCCTATTAGTTTCTTTCTATAAGATATTTTATATTTTTTTCTAGGTGAGGATTCTAATAGATGAAGCCATATCCAAAAATGAATTGGCTCTATTAACTGCTGAAAAGGCGCGCTCAGCAGCCCTAAGAGAGGTTGGTAATCATCTTCATCACTCGGTGCCAGTTGATGATGATGAGGAGCACAATAAAGTGGAGCGGACATATGGAGATTGCACCTTACAGAACAAATACTCGCATGTGGACCTGATTTGTATGATTGATGGTGAGTGGTATTACGTAGTTGTTTTTACAGTTTCTTCATTGATTAGCTGGTTACATCTAGAAGTGTATGCATGTATATGTAATTAGTATAATGCAATAAGAACGCTGTGATAGCTCAGTGGGTAGAACACCCACCTATCATGCAGACAGGCATTGATTCAAATCCTGAGTCAGGCCTACACTTAAGTCATATCTGTTGTCAATGGAAACCCACATGGTTAAGTTATGTTTAGTTGTGTGACAGTGTATGACAAAGTAGTATGTGAGTACATTGTTTTATATATTTATTATGGATTGCCAACAGTGAAAATAGTAGACAATCTTAAAAAGTACTTGAATTGTCCAAGCAAAATGTGTGTACTCTGAACACCAGATGACGCAATATGTGAATTTCAGAAGTATTAGTTCTGCCACCTCTGCGGAGATATATGGCGTGAATGTTTGAGTCTTTGAGATATGTAATTTAAGTCACAAGTGTGATATCCATGCTGGAAGCCTCATTAATTAACACCAATGCTTTTTTCGTAACCAATTTAGCCAACACCTCCCATAAATACTTCAATACCACCCTGCCATATTTTCTACATTTATAAAAAAGATAATGGTGAGGGAAAACATTGTGAGGAAACCCGCATGGCTGAGTTGTACTTATTTATGTGACAGTGTATTCGTACAAAACGGCGATAGGCCTGCCCCCTATCACGTGAGTACACCGTCCATGCAAAATGTGGGTACTCTGAACACCAGGTGACAGTCACGTGATGTTCAGAAGTATAAAGTACCTCTGCCAACTACTTTGGGAATATTCGGCGTGAACTTTTATGTTATTATGTTTTTATTTATAAAAGACCAATAAAATCTTAAATAATGAATTCTTATTTTAGGTGTGGATGGTGAGCGCGGTACAGCAGTAGCGGGTGGCAGAGGATATTATCTGAAAGGACCCGCAGTGTTCTTGGAGCAGGCTTTAGTGCAACTAGCTCTTAGATTATTGCTCAAGAAAGGCTACACTCCACTATACACACCATTTTTCATGAAGAAAGAGGTATGATCATTGATTGATCATGAGTTGTCTGTTGTTCAGAATTGTGTATGTTAGTTTATTTATTGAAGACGGTTTTATGCTTGATAACTCAAAAGTGGCAATCAATTGGCTCAGCCTATTAGTGCGCGTCATTGTATACTGATAGATAACTACTAGATTTGGAAACATCCGGGTTTTTTAATACTACAAACACACACTCCAACTTCATTAATTGCACTCAACTCTAAAATTATACCACAGGTGATGCAAGAAGTAGCCCAACTAGCTCAATTCGACGAGGAGCTATACAAAGTTGTGGGAAAAGGCTCCGAGGCCAAGGGTGATACGGCGGTAGAAGAAAAGTACCTGATAGCCACTTCGGAGCAGCCTATTGCGGCCTATCATAGAGATGAGTGGATTGCGGAGTCTGCACTGCCTATTCGGTGAGGGAATACTTTATAATCAGCATCATCAGATAGTAGATGTTTACTGATGAACATAGGCCTCCCAAAATATGTCAATAATAAAAAGTTATGGAAGACTAATCTTTAAAATGACGATGATGGTTTCTTCTAACACCTTTTGATATTCATTTTTGTCGCGTTTTCACGAAACAAAGATTCAGGTTTTGTTCATTCTGGCGACTAATGCGCCACCGACCGTCAGTTCTGCGCGAAATGTGTCCTGCCTATTGCTTCTTAAGTTTTTCAATTCTTTGGGCTATGTTAGGAGGGAAAAGACATTTCTCTACTAACATATGTTCTGATTTATAATTCTGCTATTTATACGACTGCAAAAAAAGGGAAATGTAATGTTTTTTAACCACAAAAATTCTGTGAACATAAATTGGGTAATAGATTAGAATAAATGGTATAAGAAAAGTGTGGTGTGAAAGATGATATTGTAAGAAAGATAGAAAAAGGAATGTTGAGATGGTTTGGGCACATCGACAGGATGGATGATAGGAAATTGGTAAAAGGGATCTATAGAGCTAGTGTGGATTGTAATGTTAGTAGAGGACGACCATGGAGAACACACTTGGACCAAGTTGAGAGTGTGCTCAAAAAGGCTGGCGTCCGAAGTATGAGGAATAAAAGAGCTTGCATGAAAAGATTGATGGATGTAAACGAAGCTAGAGAGGTTTGTCAGGATCGTACGAAGTGGCGATCAATAGTCTCTGCCTACCCCAATGGGAATAAATGGCGTGAGTATATGTATGTATAATAGAATAACTCTTTATTGCACATCAAACACAGATTTACAAAAGAAATTACCATATAGTTTACAGTGAGGTATAATTGGCGGTCTTATCGCTAAAAGCGATCTCTTCCAGACAACCTTTGGAAGGTGAGATTGGTAAATTAGTTATCTGGGTAGATGCACAAAACAAGCTTACTTTAAAACTAACTTATTTAATTGAAATAATAACATAAATATTAATTATACAATATAACATACATATTTAACAAATATGTACACACATACATATGTAACTACATATAGCAATACAATTACCTAAATAAAGTACACATATACGTTTTAGAAATATATTAATACATATAATTTAAAAAGCAACAGTATTACACCGCTTCAGTGAGATAGCGTTGTTTCACCAGATCCTTAAACACATTAAGTGAGTTAGCCAAGCCAAACCAAGATGTTCCGTCAAATAACACAGGTGGCAGTGATTTGTAATCAATCCTAGAAATCATTCGAGAACTACCGACTATTATTATTTGTGATGATTGATTGCTAGCCCATAAGAGCTTATTCCATTTGTCTTAATTCAGACGTCTGAAAGCGCGTGCGTTAAGCTGGCGTACCATGAAGCTGTATTGAGCTGGTTACTATGTCGAAAAACTCTGCCTAAATAGTGAAAACGTACACAGTGAAAATGGTGTTTATTTCCTAAACTAAAGAGGCACTGTTTTTTTTAGTCTTACACTACATAACATAACATACATAAAACATAAACGTTCACGCCGAATATCCCCGAAGGGGTTGGCAGAGGTACTAATACTTCTGAACATCACGTGACTTTGTCACCTGGTGTTCAGAGTACCCACGTTTTGCATGGATAGTATACTCACGTGATAGGGGGCAGGCCTATCGCCGTTTTTTACGAATACACTGTCACATGACTAAGTACAACTCAGCCATGTGGGTTTCCTCACGATGTATTCCCTCGCGGTAACAACCATGATAAATTAACCACACATATGTCTTTAGAAAAGACAAATTGGTGTAGGTCCGACCCAGGATTCGAACACTAGTCGCTTGCACGATAACCAAGTGTTCTACCCACTGGGCTATCACGGTTGTCTTACACTAATTAGGCACTATTTAGGCAGAGTTTTTTGACATAGTAACCAGCTCGATACAACTTCATGGTACGCCAGCTTAACGCACGCGCTTTCAGACGTCTGAATTCAGACAAATGGAATAAGCTCTATACGCCTCACTCCAACGCAAAATGCGCTCCAGATCACCATTAATCAGGCCAATGGACATATTCAATTGATCAAGATTCGCTTGTGTGTAAATTTAAAGATCATCTGCATAAAGGTGATAGTAAGAAGAAGTAGTAGGTAATCTAATGTTTGTATTTGTAATGAATAATTAACAATATTAAATTGTATACAATTCAGATACGCCGGTCTATCAACGTGCTTCAGACAGGAGGTGGGCTCCCACGGACGAGACACGCGAGGCATCTTCCGAGTACACCAGTTTGAAAAGGTATGTTCTGTGAAGAAAAGAAGACTAATGTTAATTAAGAATTATGACTATTATTATGTATGAATCTACCTCAATCGGAACCAAAATCGGCTGTAAGATCTTGCGAATGTTTCAAAGGCAATCTATGACAGTTGATTTATTAGATGTAAATTTGAAAGCCCTTAAGGCTCAAACCTATGAAGCTAAAAAGCCTTTAGATTAAAGCCAACCACAATGACGTTGCATTGCATATATTTTTGTTTGTTCTCCTAGTAACCTATCGATCACGGTTGACTATCACTAAGCTATCCCTAACCTAGTAAACTACATTGTAAAACTGCACCCAAATTTACTATTAAATAAATTTTTCATAAATGATTACAGGTAGAACAATTCGTGTTAACCTCCCCTCACGACGACGCATCCTGGCTGATGATGGACGAGATGATCTCCAACGCCGAAGAGTTTTGTCGCCAACTGCAAATACCATACCGCGTGGTGAATATCGTCTCTGGTGCTCTGAACCATGCCGCAGCCAAGAAGCTGGATTTGGAGGCCTGGTTTCCGGCCTCGAAGGCTTTCAGGGAATTGGTTTCGTGCTCCAATTGCCTGGATTACCAGGCACGGAGGCTGCTTGTTAGGTGAGATAAATTGATGATTCTCAGATGTTTTGTGGTATAAATGCATTGATGATTCTGCATTGGTTACAGTTGTTTTGGCGGGAAAATTTATATCTTAAAATATTTGTTAAGGGGCAGGTTGGTAGATTAAGGATTATTTAGTGTGGCACACAAAAGTAAAGGAATATATTTTGAGTCGTGGGAAAACTTACGATATCCGCTAAGTTTAATCTGTGATCTTACATAAGCCTTTGATTGTTTAGAGAATGAACCAAAACTGCAAATTTATCCCAAACCCTCCTTATCTCTGTTTTATAAATGGACTAACTATAAAAGTTAGGATTCTCCTCCCAAGCAAAGCCCCTCCCGGCTGAGGTGCCTGTCACTTTGTTGACTTGCCACCTTCTATTTATGGCATTAGATCCTTCGGTATCGGAATGGGATTAGACGTATAATGAAGATTGCGGGGTCTTAGCGTTTACCAGTGGGCTCTGAAGCCCAGGATTTTCAGGCAATATCTACCAGCTAATTATGATCAACGTATAAAGACTAAATCTTTTTGTTCATGAAGTCCTCATGTGGGGATTATTACTAATAAATAAAGGAAAGAAAAATTGCGCTGGCAGCCATTGACAGCTCAATTGGCAGAGCGACGGGGGCGTATACCCGAGGTCGCGGGTTCGATTCCCGCCTGTGTCGAAATTTTTCTTTCCTCTCTGACTCCCATTCCGCGTTCCAGATACGGGCAGACCAAGAAGATGAACGCGGCGACAGAATACGTCCACATGCTGAATGCCACTATGTGCGCCACCACCCGCGTTATCTGTGCCATATTGGAGGTGCATCAGACTGACACCGGCGTGAAGGTATGTAGACATACATATATATACTCACGGCTGTAAATCCCTAGATGAGGTAGCCAGAGCTAAGGAATTAAAAATTCCTCAGCCACTTTTAGAAAGTTAAGTGGGGAAAAGATGTAAAAATTAAGGTTGTTGGTGATGGGTTTCCAACCGCATCGCCCAAAAAATCTCTTAAAAGCCCCAATACCGTTAGTCGCCTCTTACGTACACCCACCGGATGAAATAGGGTAGTGCTATTCTAAGCCGATACTACACAGCACAGGTATGTAGGCTACTTCAATTTTGTCCTGAAGTTACCAAAAAATTTGTAATTCCTTAGCTCTGGCTACCCCTTTCTAGGGATTTATAACCGTGAGTATATATTGTATGTCTGCTTAAAATTTGTTGTTTTAGGTCCCATGGATAGACCAACATCTTATTAGATGAGACTCTTGTCAAAGTTTTAAAGGGCAATGGTAGAAGAGTTCCAAGTTAAATCTGGATTAGAATATGAACATACAAATATAAATCAACATTTTATGAACGCCAAATTTTTTAAATTTATCCTTAGTCCGTTGCTTCGAAAGGTGTTCGTAAAGAGAAGAAGCAACAAAGAAACTTCACATTTTTTTAAAATATGGTTTGTACAATTTCAGTTTATAAACATGTTTTTTTCCCAGGTCCCAGAAGTATTAAAGCAATGGATGCCGGAGCAGTACCAAGACGAGATTCCGTTCGTGAAGCCGGCACCCATAGACCTGGAAGCAGCCGCCGCAGCCAAGAAAGGAAAGAAACAAGAAAAAAAGTGAATGTCCGCTACAAAATGCATTTAATAGCTTATTAAGTTTTATACAGGTCTATGTATTTTATATGTATTAATAAGAATAAATTATTTTGTCGCTTCTTTATGTTTGTTTGTTTTTAGTCTTGTCTAAATGATAGGTGTGTGGGCCTGAAATACCACTAACCTAAATTCTTCTCGTGGGTGTCCTAAGAAGCAACTAAGGGCTTTGGGGCATTTAGATGTTTGTTGAGTTGCAGTTGGAGACCTATCACTATCCATGCTCCGTTTAACAAGTACCCCACTCAACATAAAAAAGTGGCTGAAAAATGCCTAATGCTCTATACTGAAGTTCTGACTACCCCTATTTGGGATTTATAGCGTGAGATTATATATCACAATCGCAGAAAATACCGTACAAAAACGCCCGATTTCTGAATTGAGTATTCCAGCTGAGAACAACTTAAGTATTGTTCTGTTGCATTGAAAACTTAAATGAATGAGACAAAACGATACTTAAATCGTTCTCAGTTTGAATACTCAATTCAGAAATCGGGCGTGAGCCATGCACATTGAACCCAAATCACGTGGAAGAATCTGGATGATAATGATAATGGATATATTTAAAACTATTTTATAAGCAGTCGTTCAAGTTGAGTTAAATTGGTCAAAATGGATCAACCGTATGATCCAATGAATTTAATTCTACTTGAAGTTATTAAGTCAGTTTACAAAATCAATATACAGGGCGTCCCACATGGAGGGAAAGAACCTTAAATATCACAGATAGCATATTTTGCTAAAAGAAAACTTCATTTTATTTTTAAAACTTGAAAGAAGCCAATATTTCGATTTAAAAAAAACAAGTTGAATTGCATTTTAAATAATTTCATGGTTAAACCGGTAATCGAACCCGCTACACGAGAAAAAAAAATACCTTAAGTAGCTTTGTGATACCGATCGAAAGGCGTCAATGTGAGATATTTTTTTTGCCAAACATCATTCATAGTCATAGTGTTGGAAACAAAAGGAAGGCCAATTTTTTTTTCTATTCATGTGAAATTTGATGAGCATAATAACAGTGCCGTATTAGTATAAGATCCCACTGCTAAATCTCTACGTTCATAACGTACAAAGTCAAACACACATTTTAACATAAGTTTATGAATAGGAGAATACACTGACAAGACGCAGCCAGGCAAAAGTGGCCGCAAGTAATTTTAATTTAATTAACGTTTAATATTTTACGGACACAAATTTCGTTCACTTGTTTTCGAAATATAATAACATCCCTATCATAGCAGTGTATATACAGAATATAAAAATCCATAGGTGCCGTTGCAAATTCGGCCGCAACTACCTCGCAGCCAGGTGTAAGTAGGTTATATTTTAGTGTGTTTTATACGTTCATAAGTTACACGCACGTGGTGGCTGTTTGACGACTGTATTGGACGGATGTGCGGGCGCATTCATATTACTAGTACGCGATCTCTTTTGTGTAATCGCGTCATCCGATATGATTTCAGCATAACTCTTCCCCATTTTGCTTACACTTTTTGATAATTCCGACTGCAAACGATGGACCTCTGCCGACAAACGTTGACATTCCTGTTGCGTCTTTTTTAATTCATCGCGAAGACTGTTATTCTCTGTTTTTAGTGAGCTAAATTGGTACTGTTATATTTGTCATTACACCGTAAGCATAAAATAAAAGTGCTGAGGATAGTTTGCAGTTTAGATAGATTGCTAAACAGTTTTCATTGACGTCAATGAAAACTGTTTACTCATGATTTATTAATTAGCGCATAATTCAGATTGGATTGGACTTTTGTCGGGTTAAGAGTATTTGTAGTTGATTTTTATTCTATTTAATAAAGGGTTTTTTTCTCAAAAGCTATTCCTGACCTACCCCGTAACAGTACCCTGAAAGATATCCTGATAGAAATACAGCATCTCGATTTATTATGAAACGGTTGGTGGATGTGGATAATCTGACAAATTTGGGACGTTTCGAACGGACGGCACCAAATGTTGAACACTGACGATGAGCTCGACAGTTTGATTTAAGTACTTTGAGGCAAATCCTAAATGTTGAGTGAGTAAAGGTGAAGCAGTAACCGGATTTTTGAAAAGCACAATATACGGTGTATTTTCTTTTCGATCCTTCCGTCCGTCCGAATTCCGTACTATAAAAAAATACAAATTTAAAAGTTACGTTGAAGGACGACTAGTACAAAAATTGCAACCGGGTGATCCTGGTAGACGATTGATTTTCTGCCGAGAAACTGAGAGACATTCTAGAGAATCAAGATTTTCTTAATAACATCTGGTCTGACGAAACAAACTTCAGCAATAATGGTATGTACGTGCAACAGACATAATAACCGCATCTGGAGCAGGGAGAATCCCTTACGTATCCGCGAGACTAGACTAAAAATCAAGTGCGTTTTTCCTTCAACTGTTGGTGTGGTATTGTAAACAACCGGATAGGAATTTAGAAATACTTGAGATTTTAAGAATTGAGAAAAAAAATCTTCCGTTGTTGGCAGAACGACAAAACATTATTTTTCAGCAAGATGGGGCTCTGGCTCATATCAGTCGCAGAACAAGGGATTATCTCAATGAACACTTTACTTCCTGGATCGGAACAAATGGAGAAACTAGGTGGCCGCCGAGATTCCCAGATCTAACCCCGATATTTTATATATAGAATTATGAAAAATATTTAGTTTACAAGAAATAGTATGAAAATGTCCACGAGGTACAATCAGAAGAACTTAGATGTATTATTTTAAATATCCACCACACCATCATTAAAAAATCGAAAGGGAGTGAAGTAATCAAAAGAGTGAGACTTAGTATTGAACAGGATGGAAATCATTTTGAGCAGTTGATAATATGATTTAATTTTGTATTAAAATGCATGGTCCTTAATTTTATTTTGTTATTTAGCAAAAAAATAATACATAACTTTCAACCTAATACCTGCAGACATTACGGAGATATTTGAGGTTTTCAAAACCTTAAGCGATAATCCTCATCAGGAAACCTTAATTTCGGAACCAATGAACGGTTCCTTCTGGGAATTGGCATAGTGAGCACTATTTATGCACTATTTTTTGAAACCTTAACCTAGACTCCAGGCCGCACCGTTTGTTTGCTGCAGAGATGAGGATTTTAGCTATAACTTTTTAACCATAATAGCACTATTTATCTGGTCTATGGCACTATTTTTTAGCATTGATCAAAATCAATTTCATGAAGTTTCAAAATTTAAGGTATTCCCCACTGACCAACTAATCCGTACAACTAGCTGTACGGTTACTATATTATTAGAAAAAAATATACTAAATCGTTCCCCACCGACCAAATATATTTTTTGACAGAAACAAGTACATCATATAGGAATAGGTTTGTTGTTACAATATTTAATACTTTACTAACGATTCATATTAAATATATTTTAGTGATCAAATATAGCCTTTCGAAATGTTCTATTCATACTTTATGAGTTACTGGAAATAAAAAAAAAAATAAGTTGAGAGTAATAAACATGGATTTATATCATCCGGTTATGTCACAGAAACGGATAAAAACCGACAGCATATTGTACCAAATTTCTAAGTTTTTTTACCACTTGATGTTTTTAATAAAAACGTCAGTATAAAAACCTTTTATACCAACGAAAATTTTACAACTACTTACCCACCCTTCATAAAGATTAGTTGGTCCGTGGGTCACTCTCAGTAGTCAAATTTAATCATTTCCCACCGACCAACTATCTACTTGGTCAGTGGGGAATAGTTTAGTTGGTCGGTTTTGAGTTGTACGGATTTAGTTGGTCGGTGGGGAATATCTCCAAAATTTGAGGATAATGGCTTGAGGGACACAGAAATTGATATTTTTTACCTGCTTGTCGTAATTATTTAGTCTTTAAAACCCCCACACTTCATATTTGTAAACCTGCGGCAACAGGAGGAACACATCATCTGTCACAGTTAAAAGATACAGCTTAGAAACGTTTCAGTATGGGTCAATTTCAGCTGATTGATATGGTACTGTATAGGGCATGTAATATCGGATGATTTTCGATACCGGAACTGAGTTACGATACTTCTGGTTTGATTCCGGAATGCCGGAACTGGTTCCGGAATTAGAAAAAAGTATAGTAAACTATAAAAATTAATAAAGGGACATTAAAATGTCTTATTATAAAAATTTATAAATAAAAAATACTAGTTTTTCTAAGAATATTTACTAAGAAAAAACAAAAATATACAACTTTTCAATAATATAAATTGTTTGAATGTTTTTCATGAAGAAAACCTCATTGGATTATTACTAATAAATAAAGGATTTCGACACAGGCGGGATTCGAACCCGCGACCTCGGGTATACGCCCCCGTCGCTCTTGCCAATTGAGCTACCGTGTCAATGGCTGCCAGCGCGAAATTCTTCTATCCTTTATTTCTTTTACACGTTTTAGTAACAACCGTGATAGCCCAGTGGGTAGAACACTCAGTTATCGTGCAAACGACTAGTGTTCAAATCCTGGGTCGGGCCTACACCAATTTGTCACCAAGGACATATGTGTGGTTAATTTATCATGGTTGTTAACGGTGAGGGAAAACATCGTGAGGAAACCCACATGGCTGAGTTGTACTTAGTCATGTGACAGTGTATTCATACAAAACGGCGATAGGCCTGCCCCCTATCACGTGAGTACACTGTCCATGCAAAACGTGGGTACTCTGAACACCAGGTGACAAAGTCACGTGATGTTCAGAAGTATTAGTACCTCTGCCAACCCCTTCGGGGATATTCGGCGTGAACGTTTATGTTATATATGTTTATTATGTTACGTTTTAGTAGTGTTTGCGTTTCCTACCTCCGAATTTTTTACTAATTCAGAAGGTCACTTGTCTATCTTTTCAGATAGAATGCAAATGTTGAAACGCCTAACTATCACATAATTTAAATCTTTTTGTTCATGAAAACCTCATGTCGCGCGTTCGAATCCCGCCTGTGTCAAAATTTTTCTTTCCTTTATTTATTAGTAATAATCCCCACATGAGGTTTTCATGAACAAATAGATTTAAATTACTTCTAAGTAGTGTTTGCGTTCCCTACCTCCGGGGGGGCGTATACCCTTTTCTTTCCTTTATTTATTAGTAATATACATTGTAGCAAAATCAACGAGTGTTAGCTATTAGCCATTGCATTGAAGCTTACTAAATAACCATCTAATAAAATTATGTTGAATATAAGATTCAACAACTCATAATGAACAAGTTCTCCTCTTCTGTCTCAGCTCATGAAAATAGGTATAAACTTTAAGGTGACGCTAGCCGAGAGGGCAAACTCCGCTGACAAAGTGGTTTCTCCATACAAAAATGGTTTTGCGCAAATAGTGGTTGAGAAAAAGTATTCATTTGAATGTATTGCTGTTTCTGTTATTGAAGTCTACACTTAATTATTTGTGTTCACATTGGAACGTTCTTGTCAGTCATAATTTAACGTCTAAAATTATTTTGAGAATCAGAGACATTTTTGCGGCTTATAAGTAATAAATTAAACAGCAAATGTTTTCCAATAGAAACATAGATATTAATTAAATTATGTTATACTTATTTGAATTTTAAAGCTCCATCTATACCTCAAAGAGTTAGCACTGTTCTACGTTTGTGTGGACAAGAGGTATGGCTGAACTTTAAATCTAATTAAACTAAAAAGAAATATAAAGTAGGTACGGTTAATTTCGCAAGAGAGTACAAAATTTATACTACAATTATGCAAATTTTATTATTGCGGTACCTTATCTTACAAATAATTATTTGAATATCGGATTGCGATATTGAGTTCAGTTTCGGAATTATAATATTGTAAAAAATCATCCGAAATTCCGGAGTTACGAAATTTTGGAATCCATGCCCTAGTACTGTAAGCCTCCTATTTTTAACATTTCTTTCGTCTTAGGATATTAAGGCCTACCAAACTTGAGGACTGGAATTGGTCTTTAGTATTTTTAATCAGATAATCAACAAATTATAGTACTCTGCCATCCCTTTGGGAATATCAGAGACGTTTGCCCTGATATATAAAATGATATAATAAGTTAATAAAAAAACAAAAACTATGTCAAAATAATTTATTCAGCCACAGTAACTGTGCCAGCGTTGATATCATCAATGATATCATGAGGTGCACGCCCGTCGACGGTGCAGCCGACTGACTGGCAGGTTCCGAGCACTTCCTTGCACGATCCTGACAACTCGCGGGCCATGGAGCGGGGCCTCATGATCTTGGCAATGCTCACCACTTCATCAAAGGATATGTTGCCATTGTGTTTGACTGAAAATAATAAAAAAAGAATTATGAAAAATCTGTCAGTACTCAGAATATTTTTGTTCATGAAAACCTCAATTTATCATGGTTGCTAACGGTGAGGGAAAACATCGTGAGGAAACCCACATGGCTGAGTTTTACTTAGTCATGTGACAGTGTATTCGTACAAAACGGCGATAGGCCTGCCCCCTATCACGTGAGTACACTGTCTAAGCAAAACGTGGGTACCTTCTCTGGAAACTAGATGGCGCTTGCCATGTGAGTTCAGGAGTATTGGTACCTCTGCCAACCCCTTCGGGGATAAACGGAATGACCGTTTATGTTTATGAACATTTTATGTTATGTTCTTTTACATACCTCACGGCTATAAATCCCTTGACAGGGTAGCCAGAGCTTTGGAATGATTAATTCCTCAGCCACTTGTGGAAGTTGTTGGGGAAAAGATGGAAATAAATGTTTTTGATAACGGGTCTCCAACCACATTGCCCAAAAATCACTTAAAAAGCCCCTATACCCTTAGTCGCCTCTTACGTTTACCCATGGATAGAAATGGGGTAGTGTTATTCTAAGCCGACCCCATCACCAACAACCTTTATTTTACCACCTTTTCCCCACTCAACTTTCTCCTGCTTTTTTACGCATACTCTCTATTAAATCTGAATGTGTCCTCTATTAATGTTACCATCCACATTGGCTCTTTATCCCTTTCTCCAATATACAATAGTCCTTCTCTCTGTGTGCCCAAACCATCCCATATCTATATATTTACAATAATTTTTAAAATAATTTCTCACATAACCTTGTATATGTCATAGGATGACATATACAAGACAATTGATGTTTAGGTTTTTGCAAAAAACCTAGGGATTTTGCAAAAATCCGGATAATTAGACAACGGTTATAATATTTTCTAATCTTACTAGGTTTTTTGCAAAAAAACTAGTTGGTTTAGTAAGATTGTACTTCTTTAGTGATGATTGGCTGATTTCTGGTTGCTCGCCTACACTTATTCTGAATAGTTCATCATTGTGGGATTGAGAGATTATAGCTTGGGTTATAAAGGGTAAGAAATTACAATACTTATTTGATACTAGGAATTAAATATATTTTTTTACTCTTTTGTTGGAGTAAAATTACAATCACGTTCGGACATATTATACACAGATCAAGTTACCCCAAACTAAGTAACACTTGTGTTATGTGGGATACTAACTCAGTGATATCATTATTTAATATAATAAAACACACATATGCTCATCACATAAATGTTGCTCTCAGCGGGGATCAAACCCGCAACCTCCAGACTGAAAAGCTAATCACCTATGCACTCGACCACGGACTTCTTCAATATAGGTAGGAACAATAAAGTAAGTATGTTTTAAATTGTAGCATTAAGGTATTATAGCTAGAGTTATAAAGGGAAATGCTAATACTATTTTTATACTTAGGAACTTTTTGTAACTAAATTAACAATAAAATTAAATGTAGGTAGGAACAATGAAGTAAGTACGTCTTAATTAACAACCAATCAGAGATGACGTGTTTATGGGGCACTGCAATGGACCAATCAGTGTACAGTATTCATAATAACTGACATTTCGTTTCGGAGTCATACTAAACCAAGTAGTTTTTTTGCAAAAAACCTAGTAAGATGAGAAAATATTATAACCGTTGTCTAATTATCCGGATTTTTGCAATATCCCTAGGTTTTTTGCAAAAAACCTAAACATCAAATCATCCTACGACTTATACAAACTTTTCTGATGGACTTTATCTCTACCCAACATTTGCTGCCACAAATAAGCATAGGGACTAGAACAACATCATGCACTACTTGATTTATCATTTGAAATGTAAGTTTTTTATGTGGCAAGAAACATTATGAAGGTATTTGCCAAACTATATTAAGGAACTAGTCAGGTTTAGAATTTTTTAGCTACTACATAACCATAGAATAGTTTAGAAAGTTGATAATTGTAATGTAGTAAACAACCTGGCAATGGTAGCTTCATGGTGAGAAATAATGTTTTAATGTGGTATGGTAAATATATAATTCACTATAATAATAATAACTGCACTGTTTGCTTTGAAGTTTAGGTCGTAAGCCCAGAACTACAGACAACATAATTGCATGAGTGTCAAGAGGCAATTATTTTACAATCTTTTCCCCACTTCCACTTCCTAAAGTATCTAAGGAAATTCTTAAATTGAGGCTCTCACTTACTGTTTTTCTGCTTCTTGCGGTCTCGTGGGGGCTCTTTAAGTGCCTTGATTACAAGTGAGGCAGCTGAAGGTACAACTGAGATTGTGGCCTGTCTGTTCTGGATAGTTAGTTGAACTGTGATTTTTAATCCTTTCCAGTCACCTGTTGCCTTGGCGATATCATCTCCAACCTTTTTGGGGGACTGAAATTTGAAAGTAACAATTAATATATGAAATTAAGCACTTAGTTTATACAAATCAACAGTTTAGGCAGCTCAAATTAAGTACAAGTGTTGACAAAATACTGCAAGACGAAACAACATGTGCAAGAATTTCAGCTTTAGCAATAATCTAAATTTATTACAAAAAGGTGTCCATTGAAGTCTCAATCCACATATCACAAAAGTATGTCAATTAATCATGCTGAAAACTGATGTATATTTTATTATAATAAACAATGTATTTATTTACTTGTGCCTTGCATG
Source organism: Bedellia somnulentella (assembly GCA_963576735.1). Classification (NCBI taxonomy): domain Eukaryota; kingdom Metazoa; phylum Arthropoda; class Insecta; order Lepidoptera; family Bedelliidae; genus Bedellia; species Bedellia somnulentella. Next base: position 15,458,093 of record OY755189.1, on the reverse strand, counting down.
TAAAATTGTGATTTATTTCCCAGGGTTAAAAAGAAATTGAAATCAGTGGATATTTTGCAAGATATTTAAATAAACTTATTTTTATATAAGAGTATACTTAACTAACGTATTGGGGCTTTTTATGGGATTTTTGGACGATGCGGTTGGAGACCCATCACCAAAAACCTTTACTTTTACCATCTTTTCCCCACTTAACTTCCAAAAGTGGCTAAGGAATTTATAATTCCTTAGCTCTGGTTACCCCTTCTAGGGAAATATAGCCGTGAGTATATGTATGTATGTTATTTTTATATAATCAAATCAAAATTGATGTTTAACAATTCTTAATATAATTTCATTTATATGCAGTACTAACATGCACATTATTACATGAAATAAGCAAATAAAAAGTGGCAAAACTTTGCAGTCTGTTTAAACTGATAAATACATGGCTTTAACAGATGGCACAAATATGAGAGGTTGTACATTATAACAAGAATTTGTAGTATACAAGATAAAACAAGTGTTCCGATGCATCATTTGAAATTTTGCTGGTTTATACACTTAACCCAACCACGAATCTTAAGTATTAAGCATAGTGATTTATGGATGGGTTTTCTCTTAGGGATAGTAAGTTATTGAACCGTAGGTACATACCATATTCTTCAGATTTCTAAGCTATTGTCCATGTAGGATATGACCACAGACCTTGTTCTCAGGCCAAAACTCAGCTAAATGATAATTTTAATTAATAATTGTTAGGTCCATGCTTCAGAATCATACTAACATACAGCTAGGAGTGACTGACCGAATTTAATCCATTAAATTACAACTGATGATAACTATAAACCTGGTCCGCGACTCCGAAGAGTAGCCGCGACAGGGAACGGATCCTGAGTCGCGGGTTCCTTCCATCCGCCACCCGGAAGGACGCGCTTGGTAGGGAGGTACCCCCCAAGATCATACGTTCTGGCATATCCTCCAATTCAATGACAAAATTAATACTTACCAGACCAAGTGGACCAATTTTGGGAGCTAACGACGATGTGGCTCCGACTTCACCGCCGACACATCTCAAATATACTAAAAATAATGATATTTAGAATTAGTATAACCTCTTCAGAAATTATATAAAATGCACAAGTCTATTCAACTCACCGATTTTAACTTCGCTAGGATCGAATTTTGGCGGCATTTTGGAATTAGTTTACCACAAACTATAAGCAGTTTAACTAAAAGGATACTAGGATTAAACCGGATTTTAGTTTCAAGAAATTGAAACACCTCCGTGTATCACTGACAGTTAAACAAGAAAGACCATAGAATAGGCAAAGTCGAGTGGACACAGGTAGGGAAGCACAGACGATATAGGCAGGGATGTGGATAAGAGCCTGCGCACACGAGCAGCTTTTGTTTCCGCAACTATTTTGTTTCCTTAATCAAGTCTAGGGTACTAGGGTAGGGGTCAGTATGAAGGTACTCACACGTAGCGATGCGACTTTCGGGAGATCTTCATACTAAAAAACAAAGAGACAAAATAGTTGCGGAAACAAAAGTTGCTAGTATGCGCCCTCCCTCTCTACTATGAACCGATTCTAGATCGGATCGGGGCAGCAGCAGAATACGATTAGGCAATTTTCGGATGGCTATACGATTATTGGTCGGATTGATACAAATGTACGCATCAATTAAAAAATGGCAGATGCTTATTAGTTAAATTTATTACGAACCGTATACTTACATTTTGAACATAAGGATAAGTAGAATAATGATTGTGTTTACATCTGTGAGTCAGAAACATATACATACTTACATTAACTCACGACACTAGTTCCCATTGGGTTAGGCAGAGACTTAAGATGCGATTTTAAACACGTAAAGAAACGAAATAATTGAAAACAGCCGCTCAGCACCTTCCTTCATTTATAGTAGAGCACCACTTGTCGTGCAAGCGATGAGGCAGGGGCTGGAAACTTCCTTACATCCTCACTTTGTGATTTTTAACAGCGCCTCTATTGCAGTTCCACCTGAACTTATTAAAAAAGCGCGCCGTAATTTGCTTATTCATCAATAGATGGCACTGTTGGTAATTCCTACATCGCGGTATGATTTCTTCTTTATTAGAGTATATAAACGTAAAATTTTACGAAATATTGTCATACTTCATACGTTATGAAGGGAAACCAGAGTTATATGAAGGGAAACCAGAGTTAACGACGACGACGACACCACCCGCGAGCTCGAGGCCTCAGGGGCCACCGGCGCTCGCGGTCACACCAACAACTTCTATCACTCCAGACACCGACCCCGCCGGCGAGGTCGTAGAACCCTACACTAACTTTAGAGTCACACCAGACTCAACTAGAGTCTATTTTATTTTTATACTCACCCTACTCGACTTAGCTTAGGTACACTCCTATTCCCCGCCAGGGCGGCCTTCAGCCGCCCGGCAAAAACACCAAGGTGACGCCGCACAGGCCGCAGGGCCAGCAGCACCGAACCGGTGGGGTTTTAGTCGGTAAAAGTCCGACATACCCCCGTCGCTCTCTCGAGCGACGGGGGATCCATGAGGATTTCCCCACCGGTAAACAAAAAAAAAAAAAAAAATATTGTCATAAGGAAAATTACGGAAACGGCATGGAATCGTGTCTACTTCTTCTACATGTTTTGTTTTTTTTTGTTAATATTATATATTCTTACTTAGACATACAGACAGTACATCGAAATTAAGGCGCAATATACTTATAGATATATATATATAGGTGATTAAATTGTAGCACAAGTTCGGGTGGAATGCCTCGAGATGGCGATAAGTTTGCAGTATAAACTAGGTGACATTAAAATTCAGCAAGTTGGCTCTCTATATCCAGTGTATTACTTTACTCTATGCGATGAGGGTTCAAATCCCGGGTCGGGCCAACCAACACCAATTTGTCTTTTATAAAGACATATGTGTAGTATCGCAGCTCAAAGTACTTTTATAACATTCGTGATTTTTTTAGTTTGGATTTGCGCGTTCAACTCTGTAAATCGCTAATATTATCAAGGTTAAACTACTGTGATGTTGTCTATGGTAGCTGTATTCTTGGTCGATCACAGAAATTGATTCAGCGTGTGCAAAAAGAATGTGCACGTTTTTGTTTTCGTATCCCTCCTCGATCCCATGTCACTCCGTATTTGGACGACGCTAGACTATTGAAAATGCAGTCACGCAGGAAACTACATCTTGCGACGCTGTTGTTCGGTGTAGTAAAGTTTGAAATTCCAAGATATTTATTTAATAAGTTTCAATGGTCCAGTAATGAGTAACTACCATTTTAAAAGCAGAGCTATCTTACCAATGCACCGCGCGGCAGCGTTTCGAGGCAATTTCAGGTTTGCGGCATCTAAGTGCTCGAATGGAATGACCTTCCCCCACCTATCCAACATGCTCCCAGTTATTACACTTTTAAGCGAAAGATTAAACATTACTTGCTGGTTAAGCAAAATCCTTCATTTATTCCAGCACGTCCTCGTTAACAATTATTTATTTATAACCAAATCTGTATGAGTTTTTTATTATTTTTTTTATTATTATTTAGTTTTTCCTTTTATTAAGTAAGTAGTACAATATGTTGTTGTATTTAAACAAGTGTGTTATAACTAATAAATAAAGGAAAGAAAAATTTCGACACAGGCGGGATTCGAACCCGCGACCTCGGGTATTTCGGCGGCCTGTGTCGAAATTTTTCTTTCCTTTATTTATTCTTTATTTATTAGTAATAATCCCCACATGAGGTTTTCATGAACAAAAAGATTTAAAGTATTTTATAAGTTCTATTTGTCACTAATTTTGAACATGTGACGTCTTCTTTTATATTTTTATATTGATGCTGAATAAAAATCAGTGTTGTGGGGTATTCATTTACTCACAACGATAATGCTGAGTCAGCTTCCAAATTCGTTGCTACTACGCAGGTTATACGGCTATTGTTTTCTTTTTACCTTGGAATTAGTGTGTATGATATTTTTTTTATAGTTTTTATTTTTCTGTGTATTTGTATATTTTTTTATGCTGTTTGTCTTTTTTGTACGTGTGTAGCAGCGAATAAATGTTTTTCTTTCTTTCTTCTTCTTTCTTTAGTTAGTTTATCATGGTATTTAACGGTGAGGGAAAACATCGTGAGGAAACCCATATGACTAAGTTGTACTTAGTCATGTGAGAGTGTATTTGTACCAAACGGCGATAGGCGTCCCTATTACGAGAGTATACGGCTCAAGCAAAACGTGGGTACCTTGAACACCGAGTGACAATTCCACGTGATGTTCAGAAGTATTAGAACATCTGCTTACCCCCTCAGGGATATACGGCGGCGGCGTGAACGTTTGAGTTTGAGTAAGAAGATGATAAATATTTAAAATATAAATAATTTGTAGGAAGAGGATCACTTTGCTCGCTTTCTAATGGTTTATTTACAAACATTGGCAGTTTAGTGCCTTTCTACAGCTACAAATCAAAAAACCAAAAAGAATAACATTCAAGTTGACCAACCTGGATCGACATTTTCCTTTGACTATGAACCTTTGAGTAGTGAAGTATATGGAGTTAACATAAAGTACATAAAATCCTGCCTATTTTTGAAACCAAAATGGCCGACTAGTGTTGGCCAGTAATCGATACTTTTTATCGATAATATTATAGCTGGTATTATAGCTGAAGAATTTGGTCGTGCTAACCCTAGGATCTAGAAAAAAATAATAGATATTTAGATTTCTGCATTGGGTGGTCCATTAACCCTTAGTAGGTATCGTGGGTCAAGTTTGACCCAGAAGCGAACATTTTCGGTTATTATTCTTTAAATATTTATGCTACGACTGCGCGCTTCTACGTATTCTCAGTGCGTCGCTAGCTGCGGCGGGGGGCGGACGTGCAGCGCTGCGACTAAATTAGGAGCGGAGGTAAGTACCCGGCTGGGTCACGTTCGACCCACGATACCAAATAAGTAACTATTTTCACTGAATATAATTTTTAACTTTTTTTGTTTTAGTGAATATTTGTTCTACAATGGGGGGCTTTTTGAACGATAGACAAATAGAGGAGTTGATGAACGACTTAAATGATGATTTGGAATCTGAAAATGAAACGACACCAAATATAAACCAACTTTGTGACGACGAAATCATCAGCGATCGAGACAGTCCCGAACCTGTTAGTTGCTCAGAAGTCAGTGTATTTGGAATAAGTTCTGACGACAGTGCAAACGAAGAGGAGAATACGAGAATAAGAGAAAATACGAGGAACGAAAATACGAGAGATGAGGGCGAAGAAGATGAGGATGAAGGAGGGCGGACGTCAAATTGTTATCGAGGTAAAAATCGTTACAAATGGTCTAAAACAGCTCCAAGTAGATCCCGAACGAGGAGGCATAACATAATTACACACCTTCCTGGCTTAGTAGGCCCAGCTCGTGAAAAAACTAATATGTCAGAGTTGGAGTCATGGCAGTTGTTAGTGACGAATGAGATGCTTGAAACAATTATTTTACATACCAATAAAAAAATTACGGAATTCAGGGAGTCTAATTCAAGCACTGGTGCTTTTACAAATTCCATACAAAAGACTGAAATGGACGCTTTTTTGGGTCTTACCATTTTGGCTGGAGTTTTCAAATCGGGACATGAAGATCTTGAAGGTTTATGGAACTCGGATGGTACAGGTAGAGATATTTTCAGGGTGACTATGTCTCTAAAAAGATACCTTTTTATTGCGTCAGCTTTACGTTTTGATGACATTGAAACGAGGACCGAAAGAAAAGCAAACGATAGAGCTGCGCTAATATCTGAAGTATTCAATATGTTTATACAGAATTGCCAAAAAAACTACAGTTGCTCTGAATATATCACTGTAGATGAGATGTTGTGTCCGTTTCGAGGAAGATGCTTATTTAGAGTATACATGAAATCAAAACCGGCGAAATATGGGATCAAAATTTTATGCCTTTGCGATTCTAGAACTCATTATTTGTACAACGCTTTTATATATACTGGTAAAACAGAATCAAGAAGAACTGATGTATCTATACCTACACGCACAGTTTTGGAATTAGCCGAACCTTTGAAGAATTCAAATAGAAATATCACGGCAGACAATTGGTTTTCCTCGATCGAACTAGTCGATAAACTGAAAGAAGTGGGCTTGACATATGTCGGAACATTGCGTAAAAATAAACGCGAAATCCCTCCAGAATTTTTACCGCATAAAACTCGTCCAGTAGGTTCTAGTTTATTTGGTTTCACAAATGATAAAACTCTTTGCTCTTTTGTCCCTAAAAAAAATCAAAGTGTAGTCCTGATTTCAACTATGCACCATGATGAATCCGTCGACACTGAAAGCGGCAAACCAGAAATCATTCAATTTTATAATAGTACCAAAGGCGGTGTTGATTCTTTAGACCAAAAATGTGCGAATTACTCGGTAGGAAGAAGAACTCAGAGATGGCCATGTGTAATTTTTTGGGCAATATTGAATATTTCTGCAGCTAATGGATATGTACTTTGGAAAGCCTCCAATCCTGAAAAACGCATGAAGAGGAACAAATATATTAGGAAAATAGGTTTAGATTTGGTAACACCATTTATATTGCAACGGAAAACAGGGTATGCTAATTTTTCCAATGATCTAAAGAGGAGGATTGATAACATTTTGGAGCAAATACATAAGCAGCCGGAAAATCCATCCCAGCTTGAAGAACCAGTTGCATCGACCTCTTCTGCAGCTTCAATTTCAAATCGGAAAAGGGCCAGATGCTACCTATGCGATTGGAAAAATGACCGAAAACATTCTCTAAAATGTTCTAAATGTTTACATTTTATTTGTAAGACACATTCCGTCCAAAATATTGTATGTTCCAGTTGCCAGAAAGTATAAAGACTAAAATATGTTATTTTGTTAGTTTGGAAGAAGTCGTTTTGATTTTGGTTGTCATTTTTTTTAAATTTTATGCTGATCTCAGAAGTAATTTTTTTTTGTTATTATAAAGATACGAGAAGTGCCATAAATATCTTTTAGTTAATGACCCACGATACCGGTAGTGTTGCCAAAAAAGGCGATACCAGCTAAGGGTTAACATAAAAATGGTGATTACGATTCGTGCTTCAAAAAAACTTAAAGTAATTGCTATGCTATTGTATTACATAGTAGCTATGGCTAGTACACGTATTTTTTATAAAGAAAAAGTGTCTTTCTCATGTTAAATCTGATACAGCCTAAATCATGCAATCCGTACATGAGACGTTGAGGCCAGTAACTAATTAAAAAAAACGAGCGCTTGCTTTGTAAATAGTGGGTTTACTGTTTTTTTTTCTATTAACCTTCATTTATTGCGCCATTTGTTGGCTTGTCAAAAACCAGAATGAACAGCAGCGGTAACAGAAATAGCCATTTCAAGAAATTAAATATTTGTATTTTTCATTATCAATTATTATTATAGAAATATTAATAATTAACTCTTAATAATTAAAAATTAACACTTTATTCTCACTTCTGGACATATAATAATACTTAAAAATTATTTAAAAGCAAACCTAAAACTACTTATGTAACAGGTAACAAAAATAATTAAAAAAATACAAATGATACTAAAACCTTTCAGTTAGAAAATATTATTTAACTTTATTAAATAAACCTCACTGTCTAAAATCATGTTCATTTAACAAAAATATCTAGCATAACTGGCAAAATAAAAGAAAAATTAATTCTAAAGCATCTGCTACTGAATCGCTAAGCAAAATGAAGTGAACATATATTTATTATGTTTATGTTTGGTCTAATATATTCCTTTCCGATTGCTTCTAGCCATTTTCGCCTTTTGGATTCATTTTTGGGGAGTCTGAAATAAGAAAGTTTTTTTCATATAATATCGATATAATACATCGACGATGATAAAAAAAACATCCCTATCTTGAACATAACCTTAAACTTAAATTCAATTAATCTATATCAAATTTTATTGAAAACTCTGTAAATACACTTCACTGTGTAAAATTCAGTATACCATTAAGGTGCCGTTGGTTCAGCGAAAAATATCATCTCAGGGGGTGCTGCCCCCGCGGGCGCGAGGAAGCGCTTGCGCGCCGATCGAGCGGCCGCCGTCTTCCCGACGCGACGCAGTGCGCGCGTTTTAAAAACATACAGTAGGGTAAGCAATACAATTTTTGTCAACTCGACAGTTTTAGCCACTCGAGAATATTTTCTATGATATGGGTTGGCACATTTTTTATGACTATTCACATTTTCTTGCTAACCTATTTGCAAGTGGCTATAACAGTCAGGGTGACGAAAACTGTATCGCTTACCCTAGGTTATCAATTTCAAAAACAGTTTCTACCATGGCCGTTTACAATATAAAATTTAATGATAGGATAGATTTGTCTACCCCTGTCAGTTTATACAAAATTATTACAGTGTTAATTTCATAATTTTTGCCGTGTCGTGTCGGCTTAGAATAACACTACCCCATTTCTACACGTGATCCTAAGAAGCGACTTAAAGTATAAAAATAAAAATAAAATAAATAAAAATCGTTTATTTACGAGAACAAGAGTATATAACAGGATCTTCATTCATTAATATGCACTTTGCCTGCTCTGCCGTTAGGCGTGTAAATATTTAACATTATAATTGAATTTAAAAAGCAATTGAAAAATAATTATAACATACATTAGAGAGAAAAAGTTGAAAATTAAAATAAAAAAATGTCACTTGTTGCTACATGTCAAATAAATGTCTACAATAAAATTAATTCCAAATAATGTCAAAAATAATGTCAAAAATAATAAGTATCAAACAAAACAAATAGTAAAATTAAATCAAATGTCACAGTTTATAAAAATAATACACAACTAAATGTCACAGTTATCAATAAAATCTTGGATGGAATAAAAGCATTTGTCGATTAAATAATTAAATAGCTTTAATCTAAATTCATTAAATGCCTTATCCTTTAAATCATCGCTTATTACATTATATAATTTCACAGACATGTAGGATGCATTGCGGTGGCATATAGCCAAACCTTTTGTAAATGGATACTCAAGTTTCAAGTTATGATTTCCACGTTGGGGCCTATTTGTTGGTGTTCTAAGTGTAAACAGGGACGGATGTTTGTAGACAAATATTAACATCTCATATATATACAGGGATGGCAATGGTAAAATTCTTAATTTCTTAAATAAAGGCACACAGCTATCTAAAAAGTCAGCGCCACACAATATTCTCATACATTTCTTTTGAATTTTAAATGCTCTATCACTGTCTACTGAATTGCCCCACAAAATAATTCCATTACGTAAAATAGACGCTACATACCCGTAATAACATGTTAAGGCCGCTTTGTCGGATACAACATATTTAATCCGATATAGGACGAATAGGGGCTTTTAAGTGATTTTTGGGCGATGTGGTTGGAGAACCGTCACCGAAATCATTTATTATTACCATCTTTTCTCAAATCAACTTCCAAAAGTGGCTGAGGAATTTCTCATTCCAAAGGTCTGGCTATCCCGTTAAGGGATTTATAGCCGTGAGTATATGTATGTATATAATTTTCAGTTTACACCTGTAACTATTTAATATTATTAATTGAAATTAGAAGTTACTTTAACGGTTTTGTTCTTTTTCCGATTCCTAATAAATTAAACAATAAAATATAAAAATGTGTGCAATCTATGAATTGAATGAATTCTTTTATATTTGCTAATGCTAACCGTACGCACGGTCACTCTCACGCCTACATTGACGCGCATCGTATACAGATAGGTCACTCGCACACTAACGGCGCCGCACGCGCGTAAATTGTAAGATATGTAACACAAGGCGCGCGCGACATAGGTCCGTCCCCTATAGCAGCTCGCCGAGCACTGAGCGGGCGGCGGGCAGTGTTGCCAACAAGTCAAGACCTTATGTCGCCCAATTTTCAAAGCTTGAGTAGCCTAAGTAGCCCAATTTGAAATGAGATAGCCTAAAGTAGCCCGAACCCGAAAATAAATTAAAAAATACTTTTTTAACTATTTATTGTGCTAATTAAATTAAAACTCTCTGTTTACGCAATAAAATTAGTACTCAACACTTAAACCTACAGGTCTTTTAAACTAGAGTCTGAAGTTATTTAAAGAAAATAAAAGTATCAAAACGTTTTTATTGTTAGTGTACTGTGTTTTGAAGTTAAGGAAAGAAAATATTTTAAAATTGGCGTGTCCATTATGCTCATAAGCCAGGATCCAAAACATTATTCTGCTTAACTGCTGCGAGCAATTTAGAAGAAGAAGAAGAATAAATAAAAATAATTTATTTTGCCATCTTTTCCCTACACAACTTTCCAAAGGTGGCTGAAGAAAATCTAATTCCTTAGTTTCTGGCTACCCCTTCTAGGGATTTATAGTCGTGAGTATATGTATATATATGTGTAAGAAGAATAAAGTTTATTCGCCGTTAATATGGCACAAATAAAATACAACACAAAAAATAATAAAACTTAAAACTAACACTAACGAAAATAATTTTAAAATCTAACAAAAACATTTAAAAGTAAAAATTAAAATCAATGTAAACAAACCCGTAAAAAGTGACACAGAAAACAAGTTGAACAAAATAAAATAATACTAATAAAATAATATAGGTTATCGATGGTGAGGAATGATGTGATTCGTGAAAGGTAAAAGATGATATTGTAAGAAAGATAGAAAAAGGAATGCTGAGATGGTTTTGGCATAAAGAAAGGATGGATGACAGTAAATTATTGAAATAGATCTATAGAGCCAATGTGTAAGATAATGTTAGTAGAGGACGACCTCGGAGGACACATTCGGATCAAATAGAAAATGTGCTCAAAAGGCAGGTGTCCGAAGTATGAAGAATAAAAGAGCGTGTATCAAACGATTGATGGATGTGAACGAAGCCAGAGAGGTTTGCCAGGATCATACAAAGTGGCGATCGCTAGTCTCCGCCTACCCCAATGGGAACTAATGGCGTGAGAATATGTATGTATGTAAAATATTACTATCAAAACTTTGCGCCATTTTGTAGCGAAATGTCACTGACTCAGCAAAAGCTGAGCCTGTGAAGCTCACAGCACTCATTTCAGTAAGCGCCATCACCATTTCTGTTCTTCCCCTACCCGACTTAGCTTAGGTACACTCCTTTGCCGCGTCAGGGCGGTCTTCAGCCGCCCGGCAACAAATGTCACGGTGGCGCCGCATCTATAGGCCGCAGGGCCAGCAGCACCAAAACCGGAAGGTTTTAGTCAGTAGAAGACTGACATACCCCCGCCGCTCTCTCGAGAGGCGGGATATCCTTGGAGGATTTCCCCCGGTATAACAACAAAAAAAACTGTTCTTCCCCTGTTTTGTTTACTCCTAAAGGTTAAGCGGATATAAATTCCTGATTCGAAAATTTCTAATCAACATACAGATTCGAATGATTGGTTGATTCGAATTTAAATTTTCGCAACTCCACCTGTGATATTTTCAAAGTAATGCCAACATGATCTCAGAGGTATTTAGAGATGAAACGTTCAATATATGTGAAGGGTTTTGCCATCTTTTTAATCTGGGTGTCGTGTATCTTTTTATATAGATTATTTTTTTGTGCTTATTTGCGTTGTAATTCGATTATAAATAGAAGTAAATTTAATCATTTTCGAGTAGCCTAAAAGGCGACCAGTCGCCTTGGCGATTTTTTTGTCGCCGTTTTCTAATCTGAGTAGCCTAAATGGCGAAAAATCGCCTTCGTTGGCAACACTGGCGGCGGGCGGGGCTCGGGCCCACGAGTAGGACTGCGAATATCGATGTTTTTAAAATATTTGTTTTATTGAATTTATTAAAAAAGAAAACTAATCGCCAATTATTATTAGAAATACAAATGCTCAAATTATGATGCAAGTTATATGTAAGTAGGTAAAATAAATAAAATATGAAACCATTTTAAAGAGTGTAATTAGAGGTATGTTGGCGATTTTTTTCTATCGAGCGAAAATGTATAAATCATGTTTCGAATCGCCAATTTCACTGCAGAAAAGTCTCAAGATTTCGATATATTTTTTTCAAAACCATATTATTATAAACATACGCATAATAAACTTTCAAAAACTCTGTTCGCTGGACTAACGGCACCTTAAAGTAGGACTAGCTAAAAATGCTATATGAGTCTGCTATATGATGCTATAAAGAATAAAATCACAATAATAATAGTCGATTTATTAGTTTTCCCATTTCTTACCGGTGAATTGTTAAATTAGGTCGATTCCTGCTTAAGTATGCTCCACAGGCCAGAATAGAACACTTCACCATTTTTAACAGAATTTCAGCACTATACCACTGTTTATTTCACAATTAATTGTTATTTTTCTACAAATTTTCAACAAACAAATCAAACCATAGACAACAAAAAACTTTGAAACTAAAATGGCGGATTCATCCACGAATTCTATATATAGTTATGTATAAGATTCTTGTGGCCAGCATCATTAAAATGGTGTTGGTATTAATAACACCCACAAAAATCACAAAAATACTATCATCAGACAGAGACAACAATAGCTAATCATTTCGTCAAACACAATTTTGACAGAAAAGTTTATATACAGATCCACAATCTTTTCTTGGCCGGCGGCGGCGACTAGGTGGGTAGGTAGTCGCCGCCGGCCAAGAAAAGATTGTGGATCTGTAGAATATTATGTGATCTCCATATAATTCACTACTCAAAGCTATGAACACTATAGACAGAGTCATAATGCATGGGCATGAGTTCGATATATCAAAACGTAACTAATAACGGATATCAGTTACATATCATATCATATCGATAACTATAAAGTACATATCCGATATTTCAAAACTATGCTATCAACAAAAACATAAACCGCCCGCCAGACATCGATACGTAAAAGAAACCATATGACAAACGAAGCGCAAACCATCGAACCGCATCCGTTTGATATTCGCTCCATCTCTTTCTAACTATATAATAATAATAATAATAATAAAAAAAACTTTATTGCAACAATTACAATACAGTTTACAGAAATACGCAATACAATTCATTACATTACATTACAAATACATAAAGACAATACCTGGCACATATTGTTAGCAATAAGAGCATACTCAGCTGATGCTTCGGAGTAGTACACCAATGCACATAAGGCAACAAATGCACCACTCCTAGGCGCTGGTTTTCAGTATGCCCTTCTGAATAACTTAAAACTAAATTTACAAAATAAAAATAAAAAACCTTATAACATAAAAGAAATTAAAAACTGAAAACACACATCAATAAATAAAAATTCTTGTAACAAAAGCATTAAAACAGTACATTATTCAATTAAAAAACTACATTACTATTTCACAAAAACACGCATTTAGATTTGAAATTTAAAAGTATACATATACACTTACAAACATATATATAAACAACCACATACATATACACACACATCTACATAATACACACAAATATAATAAATATGGACAAACACAGATATATGTAGTGATATAATTTAAACCTTAACATAATAACGACCCTTGAATATAGGCTATTTGGCATTGAAGAAAAAAAAAGAGGAAAATAAAATAAAATAAAAGAAGAAATACATTATTTTGGTAGTTTTTGTCTATCTAAAAGAATGATTTTAAGATTATTTTTCAGAGTACGCGTATTTTGAATCGTTCGGAGAGGTGGTGGAAGATCGTTCCAAATTTTAGCCGCTGCATACCTGAAACTACCCTTAACCCCTGATCTGCTGTGTTTCGGTATGGCCAGAGTATTTTCTCTTGCACCTCTGGTATCCTTGTTGTGAATGTCCTTGAACCAATGTAATTTCTGATACAGATATTCAGGAGATTTTGTGTGAACTATTTTAGAGACCATTGTGATCAGATGTGATTCACGTCTAGAATTCATACTGAGAATCCCCTCCCTATTCAAAATTGGTGTTATGTGTTCCCGTCGGCGTATATTATAGCAGAAACGAACGCATGCATTCTGCACTCTTTGAATAGCACAAGCAGTTTTTTGTAATAACCGTGGACCATAAACCGTATCACAATAATTAAACAAAGACAAAACCAAGGCGTCTACTAGTATTTTCCGGCAATCTTCACTCAAAAACGTTCTGAGCCTGTATAATGATTTGAGTCTGTAGAAGGCTGTCCGGATTTTTCCATTTATGTGCTGTTCATATCGCAACTCCTCGTCTATTAAAAGACCCAAATTTTTTACAACCTTAGACTGTTCTATTTGTATACCTTTCATCATTATACAGGGTTTAAACTGAGATATTTTCCTACATTGCGTTCTACTTCCCAGCACAATATATTTAGTTTTCGTAGGGTTTAGGACTAAATTGTTTTTTTCTGACCATTGTGCGACCATGTCAATATCAGTGTTAATTTTCCTTACGCCTTCGTTGGTGTCCTTTGGATTGAATGACAGATATAGTTGAGTGTCGTCGGCGTAAAGATGTATTTTGCAATATTTTACATGTTTTTGTAAATCTGCCGTATACAAAATAAAAAGCAAAGGACTCAATATGGATCCTTGGGGGGTACCTCTTGATATCGTTTTAACGGCTGATACAGATGGTAGATTTTGTTCGTTTCGGATCTCAACAAACTGTTGCCGCTCACGTAAAAACGAAATAAACCAACTGCATGTAGGCTTATCAAAACCATAGTAGTCCATCTTCACTGCCAGTAACTCATCATTCATAAGATCAAAGGCTCTTGTGTTGTCGAGTAACAGTAAAATACTACCCATCCCATCACCAGACTGCTGAATGATATCATCTGTAACGTGTGCCAGGGCTGAAGCAGTACCAAACTCGCTTCGAAAACCAGACTGGATCCCGGGCAGAATGTTTTGCTTTTCTAAATAGTCCCGTGTTTGATTATATACTATCCTTTCTAGGACTTTTGATAGGACTGGCAGTATACTGATTGGTCGTAAATCCTTTAAATTCTCAATATTTTCAACTTTTGGCAAAGGTTTTACCTTCGCTATTTTCCAGCTGGTTGGAAATTTATTGGATTTTATTGAGAAGTTAATTATAAATGTTATTACATGTATGGTTACACTTAACGTCATTCTTAACATCTTAATACTTATCTCATCGTGCCCCACAGCATTTGTATCAATCACAGCCAACGATTTTTCAACTTCATCCTCCGTACATTCGCGTATCGAGAAATGACCATTTCCAAACTTACGACCTCTAAACGTGCCCCAATAGACTTCATCTTTTAAGTTCGTATTGGGCAAGTTGAGAAAATGATCGTTAATCATGTCAGCTTTATTTAGATGTTCTGGGATTTTCATTAATGGTTTAGCTCCAAGATCAGAGTGCTTTTTAAAGAAATTCCACATTTTATTCGGGTATTTAACATTCCGATTTATGTAAAAAGAAAAAAAAGCACTTTTTTCTTTTTCTATAGTGTCCCCAACGAGATTACGTAAGCTTCTGTAGTAGTTCATGTGTGCCTCTTGTTTTGTTCGATGTGCTTTGATCAAGGCTTTGTCCCTAAGCGACATCATAAGCTTTATGCTATCCGTCACCCAAGGCTGGCCCGTATCTTTAATGTGATATTGAGTGACAGGAGCATGTTTGTCAAACAAACTCAGAACAAAAGCATCAAAGGTTGCAACCATTTCATCTACATCACGAAGATCGTATATAATTTCCCAAGGAAAGGATCGTAGGTCCCTAAGGAATTCGTCATTATTTATATTATCCATGGATCTTCTGTTAATAAACTGTTTCACTTTTTTGGGCTTTCTAATTTTTAATTCGGCTATAACTAGGGCATGATCACTGAGCGCCGGGTTGTGGTATATACTTATATTTTTTGACAAGGCAGGAGTATCTGTAATTATAAGATCTATTAATGTTGCCGAGTGATCTGTAACTCTGGTGGGATTATTGACTAATTGCGTAAGTGAATGGTGATGTAGAAAGTCCTGTAATTCCTTTACTTGTTTTTTGTCCGTCCTTAGTAGGTCTATGTTGAAATCAGTAAGAATAACAAGGTGCGTACTATAGCCAAAGAAACTCACAGAATCGCTGAGGTCGCTTAATGCTACAGATACAGGTACCGATTCAGGTCTATAGGCTGTACCTATCACTAACTTTGCAGCTCCAGCAAGGGTTACCTCAAGCCACATCTGTTCTAAAGAAGAAGATGGGTGTTTTTTCATTTTTACATTAAAACCATTTCGTATATAGAAGCCGACGCCCCCTCCCCTCCCCCCGCCAGGTCGCGGTACATGTCGAAATGAATAACCAGCTACGATGGGAGCCGAGGTTTCTCCTTTTCTTAGCCAAGTCTCGTTAATTGCTAAAAAATCAGGCTCGTATATCTTTATGGATCCTACCAGCTCGTCGGAATTGGTATTAAGCGACCTTGCATTTAATAGTCCCACTTTTAAACTATAATTTTTATTTACACGCACAGATGTAATTTATGACTATATCTCAAAACAGGTAAAAACTCCGTTATATTTCCCACTCTGAAGTAGTACCAAAAACGGACATAAAGTAATGGGTCTGCAATAAATACATGTTTTTTAAAAGATTCTAAATTAATTAGTTGATATTCATTAAAAAATAGGAAATTCGTAAAAAAAAAATTGTAAATGCAAACTAAATAATAAATGCCTTGTGAAAAAGTTAAATTCAAGAATCCGTTATTAAAAAAAGATATGTAATTAAAAATCATGATGTATAGTAAGTATAATGCAAGAACACTATATAAGAATATATTTATGAAATAGAAGTGGTTATGCACCAATGAGATGTTCATGGTAGAAAAAATTAAATTCATAATCAAACAACCATAAAAATGAACATTGCAAAAGTTCTTACCCTTTGTTACTGTTATAACATTAATATAGTGATAACACGCTGAATACACGATAGTGATAACATTCGAACAAACAACATATAAAACGTTGGCGTTGTGAAAGAGATGAAGCGAATATCTTTAGTTATTACATTTTGTTGTTTAGTTTTGGCGCGCGTTTTACTTGATAACTCGGGTCATTTTGGTTATTTATTAATGTGTTTGAGTTTGTTTATTTCAATTCAGCGCTAATCATGTATCATTTTTGTTATACTATCGTTACTTTTCACATGCATTAATAATAAATACACATGTTTGCATTATTAATAAATTCATACAACTTTTCTGCTAGTCCTAAGCCTATTTAAGCATGAAGGAAGATCGCCATGATTTACTATTGTAACTAGCCTTATTTTTATTCCTTTATTTATTAGTAATAATCCCCACATGAGGTTTTCATGAACAAAAATATTTAAATTATGTGATAGTTAGGCGTTTTCAACATTTGCATTCTATCTGAAAAGGTAGACAAGTGGCCTTCCGAATAAGTAAAAATTTGGAGGTAGGAAACGCAAACACTACTTTAACGTGTAAAAGAAATAAAGGATAGAAGAATTTCGCACTGGCAGCCAACTGACACGGTAGCTCAGTTGGCAGAGCGTCCGGGGCGTTTACCCGAGGTCGCGGGTTCGATCCCCGCCTGTGTCGAAATTTTTCTTTCCTTTATTTATTCCTTTATTTATTAGTAATAATCCCCACATGAGGTTTTCATGAACAAAAAGATTTAAATTATGTGATAGTTAGGCGTTTTCAACATTTGCATTCTATCTGAAAAGGTAGACAAGTGGCCTTCCGAATAAGTAAAAATTTGGAGGTAGGAAACGCAAACACTATTTTAACGTGTAAAAGAAATAAAGGATAGAAGAATTTCGCACTGGCAGCCAACTGACACGGTAGCTCAGTTGGCAGAGCGTCCGGGGCGTTTACCCGAGGTCGCGGGTTCGATCCCCGCCTGTGTCGAAATTTTTCTTTCCTTTATTTATTCCTTTATTTATTAGTAATAATCCCCACATGAGGTTTTCATGAACAAAAAGATTTAAATTAAGGGCTTCTCTTTTTAAAATGGATGACGTAACATCGCTTTGTCTATAGTGTTCATAGTCAAAGACATTTTCTGATTTTTACTTGGACAGGTGGAAACGTTCTTGAGGGTATGAGTAGTAAAATATACTCTGTGACAAACAAAAGTCAAGTCAAGTTAAAAAAACAAACAAAGAAAACAAGAGTGTGAGGAGGTGAGTGTGAGTGAGTGAGATACAGATCCACAATCTTTTCTTGGCCGGTGGCGACTACTGATACTACTGTCGCCATTTTGAAATTTTGGCCTGTCATTGTCAGTTAGTTCTCAACTAAATAAAAATTATAGGGTGACCTACGTATATAATAAATTATCACTTTCATTAATATTTTTTGTAGTGGAAACTTTTTTAAAGAAAATTATTTTTATGATGTATCTTTGCTTATTAATAAACGCTTTTATTTCCAGTTTACTTATTTATTTTGTTAAATTTTATCTAAGTAGGCTAACACCGTCCGAAAAGTTGTGCGCGCATGACTATAGCGGTGCGGGTTACGGGAAGTGGGGAAATGCTCCCGAATAAGATTTCACTTCGTATACACTGATGTGTGGGTTCTAATTCTAATTCGAGGATGTACCAATGTGTCATTTCTTAAGTCATAACATATCTGTCTGAAATATATATAAAAATACAAGGCAAATATGACGTGATAGCTTAATGGGTACAACACCGGCTAACGTGCAAGCGACTATGGTTCAAATCCCGGATCGGGCCTACACCAATTTGTCTTCTAAAGACATATGTGTGGTTAATTTATCACGGTTGTTAACGGTGAGGGAAAACATTGTGAGGAAACCCACATGGCTGAGTTGTACTTAGTCGTGTGACAGTGAAACGGCGATAGGCCGGCTCTCTATCACGTGAGTACACTGTCTATGCAAAACGTGGGTACTCTGAACATCAGGTGACTTTGTCAAGTTTGACAAAGTCTCCTGATGACTTTGTAAGTATTAGTACCTCTGCCAAACCCCTTCGGGGGTATTCGGCGTGAACGTTTATGTTAAGTTATATGTTACAAGGCTGTTAACAGCAATAAAAAAGAGCCCAAAAATTGTCTGACCCAAACGATATCTGAAGTTTAGAAGTATTTTTTCTGTGCCACCTTTTTAGGGTCTATGTGTGAATATGAAATGTAAAAGACAGTACACGACAAGTTAAGCCTCTGATTTACTAAGTAGTTACCCACTTATTAACTCGGAGTGTCACAAATAACAAATCCTTGAGTATAAAATAATGAATCAGTTTGCAGAGAAGTACAATTGGCAGTGTTATCGCTTAAAGCGATCTCTTAGGCAACATTTGAGAGGTAAGATCAGCAAATTTAGGATACACAGTCATTCGGGTAGACATACCAGACAAGGGCAAAAATAAATAAAAATATAATTAGCTTACATTAAAACGAACTTGTTTGCTTACTTTAATAGTTATTACACAAGTACATACATATACTCACGGCTGTAAATCCCTAGAAGGGGTAGCCAGAGCTAAGGAACTAGAAACTCCTCAGCCACTTTTGAAAAGTGAGTGGGGTAAAGATGGTAAAATAAAGGTTATTTGTGATGGGTCTCCAACCGCATCGCCCAAAAATCTCTTAAAAGCCCCAATATCGTTAGTTGCCCCTTACGTACACCGACCGGCAGAAATGGGGTAGTGCTATTCTAAGCCGACACTACACAGCAACTAGTTATTAATTAAATGAATATTATATAAATTGTTTTATTAAGACATTTCAATTCATAAATAAATTAGATTGTATGATGTAAAATTATTTCCCTTATAATGGTTAATTTTTATTTACTGGCAATACTAATATCGATGACAGCGACGTCCTTACCGGCCAAGAAAAGATTGTGGATCTGTACAGAGCTCTAGGCTCTAGGAAATTATGTTGTTTTTTTATTTCTCAAAAAGAAAACCTCTCATTGACCTCTCTACAGATTTTTTATAAGCATAGATAAACAAAAAAAAAAAAGGAATTTTTTTTGTTTTTTCTTTATTCATTATTGAACTATTAAAGCACGCTTTTGCTTCATAAACCATTCACAGTGTGTTGTACAGTGTATTATGTGGTATTCATAGTACCAGGCCACTATAGATACCCCAAATGATAGTAATTGATGATTCGATATACCACCAAACGAGATCATACAAATAAAAAATATTGATTTAATGTTCTGGCAATGTTGGAATATTGGGAATTGCCGGCAACATTGCCTTGCCGGGAATTACCGGCAAGACACGCGTGTTTATCGAATCCTGGAACTGATGTGTCTACTAGGGCCAGCTCTATCGAAATAAACTCCATAATAGTGAATAGCGACCGTACCACCACGTGTCAATTAAAGTTAAAAGAAATTGGAGCAATAGGTATTTATTATGCTGAGGATTTACTATGAAGTTATTAATAAATTAACATTAAGCCTGAAATATGGCGTGACGATCTACCCTCAGCATAAACTTGGAACTTTGTAGGTAAAGGTATCACGTAACAGCTACCTACCTTGACATAAGACTTAACATTATTGGGGCGATACTAAAGATCACATGTTTACTAGGTGCTTGCGTTTGTTGATACTAATAAACCCTTTTTAAATCAGTTGATGACACCAGTGCAGAAAATAAAACAAAACTTTAAGTAGTAATCTCATTTATTATAACATATATTAGTAGTAGATACCAGGTATCTACTTACATCCACTGACCTCCATTATACTATATAAGTACGCTGGACTAATGATACGTATCAAAATGAGAGCTATTTAATTTGAAGCGCCCCCAATGAAGGAACGAGGAACTAAATATGACGTAAACTGCAAAATGGCCAGTGTTTTTTTTTACCATAAAGCATAATATATCTATGGTTTTTAGAAACAATTATAAATCAATAGTGCTGTACAGTTTCGTTTCGATAAAACTTAGCCTTTCCTTTAAGCAGAAACATTTTATCGATATATTTTATCTTCCTGTCCCATCTCTTTTATTAGTTCCTTGTTCCTTCACTGCTGCCGTAAGCGCCAAAATGGCGAAAATCAAATCGCCTCACTGTCACCCGGCCTATAATAGTCCAGCGTACTTATATAGTATAATGGAGGTCAGTGACTTACATCATTTCTTTATATTTTAATTAAAATCACAGCAGCTTTGATCACAATAATTAGCGTTACAATCACAATTTTTATTACAATGAAGTTAAAATTGGTTTATCAGCCTCGAATTGCATTAAGTTCTTTATAAGAAAATGAAAGGATATTTCTTAAGTCTAAATGAAATTTAGAAAATATAAAAAATATAATAAAATGTTTTTCTATTATTATTTAAAATTCTACAGTTACATTTATATATTAAGTAGGTACATATTTTGAAATATTTCAATAACAGTTACATTTTTTCATTTCATTATAGAGTCGCTTAAAAAGTTAAGTATTTTCATAAATTCAGTACTTACCATGTTTAATAGTAGGTAATAGATAGACATATCTGCAATTACATCAACAGCAAAACCTGTAACGACGACGTGACCGTAACCTTGATTCGACTAACCGACAACAAAACAAACAACGTGAGCTATCTAGTAAGGACAGGATAGAAACAAAAAAACACATCGAGTGTCCCTTTCTCCGTCTCAGTCGCACTCGCCACGTACTCGATGCCTGCGTATGAGTAGAGAAAAGGATAGTATGATTCATCGTTGATCGTCAAAGATGGCAGGCAGAGCGAGTCGGCAGCGATCAACATCGCGGCGTTCGGAAGTCCAAGTAAGAGTTACTACATAATCTAACAAGAAATTATCCACTTAAATAATCGTGAGTTCATTAAAACATGAACATGCAATGCAATGCAATGCAGAAAAATCCTAATCACTTTTCTGCTGGAGTGTACCTGGACAGGAATGTATGTGAAAGTTAATGCTTTTTATTTAGATACTTGGGCTTAATAAATCGGATGGAAATAATTATAGTCCGGAAGCACTATTTCCGCACTATTTTTTTACATAACTTTCAACCGAATAGCTGCAGACATTACGGAGATATTTGAGGTTTTCAAAACCTCAAGCCATAATCCTCATCAGGAAACCTTAATAACTCCGGAACCAATGAATGGTTGCTTCTGGGAAACACACACAACATGAGCACTATTTGTTGAAACCTTAACGTAGACTCTAGGCCGCACCATTTGTTTGCTGCAGAGATGAGGATTATGGCTTGAACCTCAAAATGTTTTTCTTTCTTCTTTCTTTATAAGCTTTAGCTATAACTTTTTAACCATAAGAGCACTATTTATCTGGCCTATGGCACTATTTATGCACTATTTTTTAGCATTGATCAAAATCAATTTCATGAAGTTTTAAAATTTGAGGATTATGGCTTGAGGGACACAAAATAATTTATTCAGCCACAGTAACTATGCCAGCGTTGATATCATCAATGATATCATGAGGTGCACGCCCGTCGACGGTGCAGCCGACTGACTGGCAGGTTCCGAGCACTTCCTTGCACGATCCTGACAACTCGCGGGCCATGGAGCGGGGCCTCATGATCTTGGCAATTCTCACCACTTCATCAAAGGATATGTTGCCATTGTGTTTGACTGAAAATAAAAAAAAAGAATTATGAAAAATCTGTCAGTACTCAGAATATTTTTGTTCATGAAAACCTCATGTGGAGATTATTACTAATAAAGGATATGCAGGTTTGCACACCACTAGTGTGCAAACCTGCATATCCTGTAGTTTTTTCTTTTCTTTATTTATCTGTTGGTACTTCATATTTGATTTTGTAGTATGTCTGATCGTAACACAAATATAACATACTTACTTATACTCACGCCCATAATTCCCATTGTTGGGGTAGGCAGAGACTATCGATCGCCACTTAGTACGATCTTGACAAACCTCTCTTGCTTCCCTTACATTCATTATCCTTCTCATACATGCTCTTTTATTCTTCTCACTTCGGACCCCCGCCTGTATAAGAACATTTTCTATCTGGTCAAGAAACGTTTTACGAGGCTGTCCTCTACTAACATTCCCATCCACATTGGCTCTATATATCTCTTTCGCTACTTTATTTTCATTCATCCTCTCTATGTGCCCAAACCACCTCAACATTCCTTTTTCTATCTTGCATACTACGTCATCTTTCAAACCTACTCGTTCACGGATCACAGTATTTCTCACTCTATCACACAGCTTTACATTACATATACTTCTGAGGGATCTCATTTCCACTGCATTAACTCTACTTTCATGCTTCTTCTGCCATGCCCAACATTCACTACCATACATCAGCGTGGGAACCAGAACAGCATTATGCACAGCCATTCGAGCCTTTTCTGACAACAACTGGCTCAACATCAGACTGTTCATGGCTCCATTCACCGCGTTTCCCTTTTTAACTTCATTTCAATATCTTCCTCACATTTTCCATCCCTAGTAAACAAACTCCCCAGATATACAAATTCTTTCACTTGTTTCACTTTCTTACCATTTATAACAATGTCACATTCTGTCATACTTTCCTCTCTTTCAAAAACAATTGATTTGGTTTTGTCCACATTCACTCACATTCCCTTTCTTTCGAAAGACTTACACGCAATGTTCACCATCTCCTGCATCTCTTTTATCGTTGATGCAAGTAACACTTGATCGTCAGCGTATAAAAGGCATTTAATGATGAACCCTCTCATTTTCAGTCCATAATCACTTTCGCGCAGTTCTTTCAAACAGTCGTCCATGAACAAATTGAAGAGCCACGGAGAAGCCACACTACCCTGTCGAACACCCCTAGAGATCTCAAACCAGTCCGTGTCTTCTCCGTTTACTCTCACACATGCATTGGAATCCTCATAGAGTGACTCCAATGCACGTATAAGTTGGCTCCCCAAACCTAACTTAGACAACACCTTCCACAAATACTTTCTTACTACCCTATCATACGCCTTCTCCAAATCAATGAAGGTGCAATACACTTTTGGTTTTTTGCCAAAAATTTCTCTGTGATGCACCTTAAGGAGAAGGCTTGATTCATACATCTCATTCCCTTCCTAAATCCTGCTTGTACATCTCAAATTTTTTCATCCGTTTCTTTCATCACCCTTTCGATCAGAACTTTCGCATACAATTTGCCGACAACACTGAGTAGGCTGATACCACGGTAGTTTTTTGCTTCTTGGCGTGACCCTTTTGGTACTTTGCCAAGTCCCCAACACTTCTGAAAAAGGAAGAACAGCCAAGAAGCCACTAACCCTTTACCAGCCCTCAGCATTTCGACACATATCCTATCATATCCTGCCGCTTTTCCTAGTTTCATACTTTTCATCGCTTTTACAATTTCTTCCATACTTATCATACTTTCAGACACGTCACCCATTCCTCGTCACAATTAACATCGCTATCAATTGCTGAAGTAATGGGATCATCCTCTTTTTCAAAGATACCCTCAAAATATTCCTTCCATACTCTTTTTATTCTTGTTCCATCAGACATTAGTTCACCTTTTTCATCCTTCATCACACTTGTACGTGTTTTTGTTTGTAAACTCCCCTTTCACGTCTGATATATTTCCAAAATAATTTTGATTACTTTGGAAATTATCGGAGAGTTTCTTTTCACTCCATTCTTTCAGATCTCGCTTTTTCTGCTCTATTTTATTCTTAACTAACCGTGATAAAAACGGCGATAGGCCTGCCCTCTATCACGTGAGTACACTGTCCATGCAAAACGTGGGTACTCTGAACACCAGATGACAAAGTCACGTGATGTTCAGAAGTATTAGTACCTCTGCCAACCCCTTCGGGGATATTCGGCGTGAACGTTTATGTTTATGTCTATCTTCAAATCTATCAACTTCGTCATCATTTATACACACATTCATCCGTTTACTAGCTTTGATCGATTGGCTCGATTTACTAGCAATAAATCGAGCCAGGCTTTCTTCTTTTCATTCACCGCATCTTTCACACTTTTATCCCACCAACTTGATGTTGGTCGATTTTTCCTCTTGCTCAATCCACAAACTTCCGTCGCACATTCAATTACCGCAGATTTGAGCACATTCCAAGCACCTTCTATTTCCATATCATCCGTCATTTCTACGCAACTTAGTCGTTCATCCAGTTTCTCAATATATTCATCTCCCATTTTTGCATTATCTACCAAATTTTCTACTATTATTCTTGGAATTTCAGTAGTTGACACTCTTGTCCTATGACGCCAACGCTTGAACAGACCCCTTACTCGTGATACAAGGAGGAAATGATCTGTTCCTACGATTTCAGCCTTTCATCAACAATCACAAAATCTATCATACTTCTCTGGCTTCCTCGCTGCCTTGTATACATGTGGATATCTTTGTTTTTAAACAAAGTGTTAGTTACACAAAGATTCCTCTCCAAACATACTTCAATCAATTTATCACCAATTTTCATTCACTTTATTATCTCCAAATTTGCCTAATACTCTTTCACAACCGTTGCGTGTCACACCAACCCAACCATTGAAATCTCCTAACATTATTATCCTTTCATTCAAATCACACCCATTCACTATATCACCTAGTAAATTCCAGAACTCCTCCCTCTCAGTTAAAGATTTTGACATGTCCGGCGCATAGACGCATATTACACGTAGCCGGACCAGCCTGACTTTTAACTTAACCCAGAGGAGCCTTGGACTCACACACTCATGCTCTCATACTCTGACATGCTGTGTAAATATAACATGCACCTGTCTTTCCAATGATGCTAGGATCCTAGCCACTGAGGTATAATTAAGAATTTACACACATATACTCAAGCCGTTAGTTTCCATTTGGGTAGGCAGACCTCTTTGTATGATCCTGTTACATCTCCTGAGCTCTGTCTTCATTAATATTAAAATTATAATATTTTGATACATGTTTTTTTACATATATACATATACTCACGGCTATAAATCTCTTAACAGGGTTGCCAGAGCTTTGGAATGATGAATTCCTCAGCCACTTTTGGAAGTTGATTGGGGAAAAGATGGAAATAATAAATGTTTTTGATGACGGGTCTCCAACCAAATTGCCCAAAAATCACTTAAATAGCCCCTATACCCTTAGTCACCTCTTACGTTTACCCACGGATAGAAATGGGGTAGTGTTATTTTAAGCCGACCCCATCACCAACAACCTTTATTTTACCATCTTTTCCCCACTCAACTTTCTCCTGCTTTTTCACGCATATTCTCTATTAAATATGAATGTGTCCTCTATTGATGTTACCATCCACATTGGCTCTTTATCCCTTTCTCCAATATATAATAGTCCTTCTCTCTATGTGCCCAAACCATCTCATATCTATATTTTTACAATAATTTTTATAATAATTTCTCAAATAACCTTGTATACAAACTTTTCTGAGGGACTTAATCTCTACCCAACATTTGCTGCCACAGATAAGCATAGGGACTAGAACAACATCATGCACTACCATTCAAGCCTTGACACTGACTGACTAGTGCATATTGGTAGATTTATCATTTGAAATGTAAGTTTTTTATGTGGCAAGAAACATTATTAAGGTATTTGCCAAACTATATTAAGGAACTAGTCAGGTTTAGAATTTTTTAGCTACTACATAACAATAGTTTAGAAAGTTGATAATTGTAATTTAGTAAACAACCTGGCAATGGTAGCTTCATGGTGAGAAATAATGTTTTAATGTGGTATGGTAAATATATAATTCACTATAATAATAATAACTGCACTGTTTGCTTTGAAGTTTAGGTCGTAAGCCTAGAACTACAGACAACATAATTGCATGAGTGTCAAGAGGCAATTATTTTACAATCTTTTCCCCACTTCCACTTCCTAAAGTATCTAAGGAATTTCTTAACTTTAGGCTCTGACTTACTGTTTTTCTGCTTCTTGCGGTCTCGTGGGGGCTCTTTAAGTGCCTTGATTACAAGTGAGGCAGCTGTAGGTACAACTGAGATTGTGACCTGTCTGTTCGGGGTACAGTGAGCTTCATATGGAGTGAGTTTTTTATAAGTGAGTTGAACTGTGATTTTTAATCCTTTCCAGTCACCAGTTGCCTTGGCGATATCTTCTGCAACCTTTTTGGGGGACTGAAATTTGAAAGTAACAATTAATATATGAAATTAAGCACTTAGTTTATACAAATCAACAGTTTAGGCAGCTCAAATTAAGTACAAGAGTTGACAAAATACTACAAGATGAAAAAACATGAGCAAGAAATTGAGCATTAGCAATAATCTAAATTTATTACAAAAAGGTGTCCATTGAAGTCTCAATCCACATATCACAAAAGTATGTCAATGAATCATGCTGAAAACTGATGTATATTTAATTATAATGAACAATATATTAACTTGTGCCTTGCATGTAAATTTGTGATTCATTTCCTAGGGTTAACCATAGAAAAAGAAATTGAAATCAGTGAATTTTTTTACAAGACATTCAAATAAACTTATTTTTATATAATAAAATCAAAATTGATTCTTAATATAATTTTATTTATATACAGTACTAACATGCAAATTATTACATGAAATAAACAAATGAAGGGTCCACTGCAATAATGATGAAAGTCCAAAAATATAAAAAACTTAGTGACTAATGTCATTCGGTCGACTGAAATAGTTAGTTATTTCATTGACAAACTCAGCAATATTGCTTGCAGCCTCGCGATAAATATGTTTTCAATATTAAGCTACATGGCTAAAACGCTAAGCGTCACAGGTTTTCACGGCTATAATGATAAATGTCCATCGCCTCGCAATGACACCTATTATTATTGACTGTTAACGCAGTATGGACATTAATCAATATAGTCCCCATTTCTGAAGACTTACTTAAGATTATATATTTCCTTTTTGTTTATAGTACTCAAAGTATGATTATCTACAACATAAATGTTATGATGATACATGTTCCTTATCTTCAGGTCAGAGTTTTTATTTCACATAAAATTAAAACTCAATTGGTAGTAAGGTACCCCCCAAGATCATACTTTCTGGCATAACCTCCAATTCAATGACAAAATAAATACTTACCAGACCAAGGGGACCAATTTTGGGAGATAACGAATATGTGGCTCCGACTTCACCGCCGACACATCTCAAATATACTAAAAATAATGATATTTAGAATTAGTATAACCTCTTCAGAAATGATATGAAATGCACAAAGGTCTATTCAACTCACCGATTTTAACTTCTCTAGGTTTTGGCGGCATTTTGGAATTAGTTTACCACAAACTGTAAGTAGTTTAACTAAAAAGATACTAGGATTAAACCTGATTCAAGTTTCAAGAAATTCTTTTTGGGATTTTGGGAGTTTCAAGAATTTTTTTTTGGTATTTATCAAATATTTTTATTCGATAGCAAACACGAAAATAAAACACTAACTTGAATATTTTCCATTTAAAATGAGTAATTGTAAAGATAAGTTGTTCAACTTTAGTACTAAATGACATCATTGATCGATAAAATCACGTAGCGACTAGCGACGTGCAAGTGAAGCGAAATGTTTTATAAAAATGTTGCTGAGCTGATTGCACAACGTTTCACGAATTTGTGGTCTCAAATGAAATCATTACGAAATTATGGCGGAGGCTATTTTCGCCGAAATTTTATGAGTGAGCACAGCACAATATCAGTGTTGCCAACAAGTCAAGACCGTATGTCGCCCAATTTTCAATGCTTGAGTAGCCTAAAGTAGCCCAAACCCGAAACTAAAATAAAAACCACCTTTTTAACTATTTACTTATGTATTTATATTATTACTTCCTGTACATACAATAAAATCAGTACTTAACACTTAAACAATAAGTCTTTTAAACTAGAGTTTGAAGTTATTTAAAGAAAATAAAAGTATCAAAACAGTGTTTTAAAGTTAAAGAAAGAAAAGATTTTAAATTGGCGTGTCCAAAGACTCATTAGCCAGACTCTAAAACATTATTCTGCTTGATCTGCTGCGAGCAATTTCTGTTCTTGCCCTGTTTTGTTATTACTCCTAAAGGTTAAGTGGATAAAAATTCCTGATTCGAATAGTTTTAATAAACATACTGATTCGAACATTCGGTTGCTTCGAATTTAAATTTTTGCAACTCCACCTGTGATATAGTCACAGTATTGCCAACATGATCTCAGAGGTATTTAGAGATGAAACGTTCAATATGGGTGAAGGGTTTTGCCAAGGGGTTTTGCCATCTTTTTATCTTGATTGTCGTATATCTTCTTATGTAGATTATTTTTTTGTGCTTATTTGTGTCGTAATTCGATTATAAATAAAAGTAAATTTAATCTTTTTCGAGTAGCCTAAACGGCGACCAGTCGCCTTTACGATTTTTTGGTCGCCGTTTTCCAATCTGAGTAGCCTAAATGGCGAAAAATCGCCTACGTTGGCAACACTGCACAATATAGTATAGATACTATCACAGACAATATAGGATATACTATGAATGAGTGAGATGAGATGCCAAAAATGTTGCCAGTTTAGAAATAATTATATGTGTGACCAGTCTAAGATATCATTATGTAAATAGTGGAGTTTTACTAAGCTATACAGCGTGTTAGTTTGACGGCGATTGTTACTTCAATATTAATTCGTATATTAAAGTTTAATGCTTAATATCCACCATATGAAATAAACAAAAAGATTAAAACCGCTTTAGCAGAAAAACCTACTTTCTCCATCAGATGGAAAACTGTGGTTATCTACACTAGCCTAGCGCACACACTCCTAGTTCCTACCCGTATAATGTCTCACCCACACACAGAGAACAGCGGGCGCGTCATGTGACCATCTAGTCTTGCGCACACTTGCTCGTGACCGTATAAACCGCACTATGACAGCAATGCAAAATTTTTTTGAATTTCGCGGCTATGTTTGATTTTTCTTTGAACTTATCGCCGCGCCTGGTGAGGCTGTGGTCTTAGTCGCCTCGTATTTCAATCCAGTATTAAATATGGGGTAGTGTAATTCAAACATTTTCAAGTAAAAAGATTGATGGATGTAAACAAAGCTAGAGAGGTTTGCCAGGATCGTACGAAGTGGCGATCGATAGTCTCTGCCTACCCCAATGGGAACTAATGGCGTGAGAATATGTATGTAAAAAATCTATCTCTATTAATTAACACCGACGATTATAACAAAACTGTCGTCCTAAATAATCAGCTACCGCTATTTTTGTTTTACTTTACATCTCTGCCTCCCCAATGGGAAGTAACGGCGTGAGTATGTATGTAATGTATGTACTTCATGAGCGTAAGATAATAAAGTTAAAAACAAATAGAGACCCTCGAAACGATGCATTTACTTGGCATAAAATAAAGTGCGCAAGAGATACCTATTCATTCATTAACCGACATCGAAATTGGAGGAGTTCTTGGTGTTTACTAAACTCTCTCGGGGCTAAAGGGCTCTAAACGGGTGTATCTGTACTTTATCACAGTTAACTAAAGAATACGAATAAAAATAACTCACCCCGTTTTGATTGGCAGTGGCAGATCCGGGCTATCACCTTTATTTGCGCAAAACGCAGAACATTTTGAGAGTTAATATTATAAAACACCAACACTGAACTTTGCTGGTTCGTGTACGCCATATTTACTCAACACAATCACAACACAAGATACTAAAACTGAACTCACACTCCGAAAATTAATGCGAAAAATCAAAGTGACATTCAATCATAAGCGACACAAACACAATGAGCTACAAACAACTAACTTAGTACTAATACTGTTCCTTTGATGTAATGCCGACAAGCCCGCCCGACTTGTTGATACATGCAGATTTTGAATTTCGCGGCGATCGATGTTTACGAATTATGAATTTTTCTCTGAACATACTGCCGCATTCCAACGCAGTATTAACTATGGGGTAGTGTTATTCAAATTTATCATGTCAAATAATAACATGTAAAAAATAAGAAGATATTAGAAGCTAAGTTCGATTGATTACTTTACTGGCCTTGATTTGATTTGGCCGCCGGTTAAGGGTCACGGCGGGTCGCAGCTGTCAGCTGAGTTGCCCGCCTTGTCATCGCGTTTCACGGGGTGTGTCCATCAGGATCCCCCAGTTCAATCCCCTAGGGGATCCTAGTGAACTTGTTAGTTCATCAGGATCCCCTTAAAAAAATAATCAACAATTAGGTCTAGTTCACAGCACTTCTCAAAATTACATTTTTATCTTTTTATCTTAATATGTCTAAAAACTGTCCAACCGTTATCTCTGAATTGTGCTACAGCTGCCAAATTACTTAAAGTCGCGTTTACGCGGCACATTTAAATGTTGCATGTTCTTTTTCGATTTATTAATAAAATAGCTAAAATGAAGACAGAAAAATATTTTTTAGGGCTCCTTATAAACAAATTAACACCGTAAGATAGTTTTCAAAAATTAGTCAAATAGCCTATTATTGGTCCGATGCCTCTCACTGTATACCAACCACATTTATTTCACTTCATTAACAAGTCATTTTATTTCCAGCTAATTACATTAGCAATAAGGTCAGTAAAGTTGATCAGTAAAAATGTTACGTAAAAACCCTAGCAAATGCTAGCTAGAGTATACCTACTTAGACTTATTCAATGAAACAAGGCAATGTATATGAAAGCACCTTTACTTTGATTTAATTTGAGGGGATCCTGATGAACCAACAAGTTCACTAGGATCCCCTAGGGGATTGAACTGGGGGATCCTGATGGACACACCCGTTTCACGCATACATTGAGCGTGTTGGTGTCAATAGTACTACTTTCTTAGTGCAAATTTTAACAAAATTTGAAAAAAAATAAGTGTGTTTTTTTTCAACGAATTCTGCCTCTATACGTGATAATTAATCATACTTTTCAAGGAAAACAGTCATTACAATTACACCCTGTATAAAAAAAACTTTGCTGTGTAATGTCGGCTTAAAATAACACTACCCTATTTATTCCAGTGGGTGTACGTAAGAGGTGACTAACGGTATTAGACTTTTCAAGGGATTTTTGGGCGATGCCGTATGAAACCCATCACCAACAACCTTTATTCCACCATCTTTTCCGCAAGCAACTTCCAAAAATGTAATATGTATGTATATAAAAAACTAACAATCTGACAATATTTCAATCTAGCATTAATCGAAATAAAGAAATTATTGAAAGTAAATTGACCAAAAATTACACCTTTTCGGTGCTTTTTGAGAACTCAGTCATGGCAACACTGCTTCAAAGTTATTTAAACTTTTATTTAAAATAACTCAATAAAATAATGGGTGAAAAATAAACACAATAATGATAACGTTAGATACATGCATTTAATATAATATTATTATAAAATTGTGATTGAAACATTTGTCATAACATAACCCTATGTTTAAAATATTACGAATGACTCAAAACCTCACTAGAAGTATTAAACAAATCACAGTTAGGAACAACACTTCACTTTCATGAGCTTTAAATCAATATTTTACTAATAAATAAAGGAAAGAAAAATTTCGATACAGGCGGGAATCGAACCCGCGACCTCGGGTATAAGCCCCGACGCTCTGCCAACTGAGCCACCGTGTCAATTGGCTGCCAGTGCGAAATTCTTCTATCCTTTATTTCTTTTACACGTTTAAGTAGTGTTTGCGTTTCCTACCTCCGAATTTTAACTAATTCGGAAGGCCACTTGTCTACCTTTTCAGATAGAATGCAAATGTTGGAAACGCCTAACTATCACATAATTTAAATCTTTTTGTTCATGAAAACCTGATGTGGGGATTATTACTAATAACAAAAACAAATCAAAACTTAAAAATGGACGTGACAACTAAGTTGGTATCATTTAACTGTAAAAATGTAACGAGGTCGACTGAATGTATAAGAAAACTGTGCAAGCAAGCGGATATTGTGGCCTTACAGGAAACGTGGCTCCTGGATCACGACATTCCGCTGTTGGGTCAAATCGATGACGCTTTTACATTCACCGGGAAATCGTCGGTAGATACATCTGCGGGCGTACTCCGCGGTAGACCGTTTGGGGGATTGGCGATACTCTGGAGAACTGCAGTGTTTCCGAATGTATCCGTGGTTCCGTGCAGCAGTGTTCGTATAGCCGCGATTAGGATAGTGAGCGCCGATCGGTCGTTATTAGTGATTAACGTACATATGCCAGTTAATGTGAATGGCAATCTGTGTGAGTTTACGGATTGCTTGAGTGAAATCAATGCCATTATTGAAGCAAATAACGTGGACTCCGTTGTTATTCTTGGTGACTTTAACGCGCATCCGGGTAAGCTCTTTTCCTTAGAACTATTAGCTTATTGTGCGGAACAATCGTGGTCATGCGTAGACATGGAATTTTACCTATGGATACTTATACGTTTGTGTGTGCGGCGAGTGGTAGCCATAGTTGGCTAGATCACTGCGTGGTGACGAGTGCCGCTCGATCAGCTGTTTTGAGTGCATCGGTACTCTACGATACGTATTGGTCAGACCACTATCCATTAATGATTACTTGTAATTTTAATTTTGTTCTTCCTATTAACCTACAATCGGTTACAAAAAATAATTCTGTTTTTAATAGCGTTAAATGGGGTGAAAGAAACTCGGCTCAAATAGAAAAATATTCATGTATCTGTAATTCTAAATTGAAATTAATTGACTTTCCAATAGAATGCCGATACTGTGCTGACAACATGTGTAATAATGACGAACATAAATTAATAATTGACAAAATGTATGACATGATAATTAATATTTTGACGGAGGCTGCGAAAGCCAGTTATTGTATACATAAAAGTAGTAACCGAAAGTATGTGACTGGATGGAACCGACATGTTAGTGACGCTCACAGGGGGGCTCGACTTTGTTTCCAAATGTGGGTGTTGGCGGGTAAACCTAAATCTGGGAATATATATACGCAAATGGTTGAATCTAGAAAGATGTTTAAATCCAAATTAGCTTACTGCCAAAAGAATTCATCACAGATAAAAATGAATATATTAGCGGAACTTCATGCAAATAAGGATTTTAATCGTTTTTGGAAAAATACTAAGAAACTTAATCCAAGGTCGAGCCCAGTCTGTGTAGGGGGTGAAAATAATCCGCACGGCATAGCCTGTGCATTTCAGCGACATTTCAAGGTTGAGTCGCCGCTCGGACCCGAGTCTCAGGTGCCTGATACTGGAAAGCCAAGCCACCACAATCAACGTTAGGTTTACTGCCAAAGAGGTAGCGGCTATAGTTAGAAAGATGGTGAGAGGCAAATCGCCTGGCCATGATGACCTTAGTATCGAGCACCTGAAGTACGCGGGAGTGCACCTGCCTCGAGTACTCTCGATGTTCTTTAACCTTTGCATTAGTCATGGGCACTTGCCTGAGAGACTTATGTATACTGTTGTGGTGCCTATCGTTAAGGATAAAGCGGGAGACGCATCAGGGTTGTCGAACTACAGGCCGATATCGCTTGCTACTGTTATAGCGAAAGTGCTGGACAGTTTGCTTGATAGGCGGTTGGAAAAGTATATCGATATTCATGACGCTCAGTTTGGTTTTAGACCAGGACTGTCTACTGAGTCTGCTATCCTCTGCCTAAAGCAGACTGTACAGTACTATACCAGCCGAGGTACACCGATCTATGCCTGTTATCTCGATTTGTCTAAAGCCTTTGACTTAGTATGTTACAACAAGCTTTGGCAGAAGTTAGAAAGTGAAACGGAGGTACCACAGGAAGTTATTAAATTGTTTAGGTTTTGGTATGGAAACCAACGGAACAGGGTGCGCTGGGCGGGTGCACACTCAGATATGTATGGGTTGGACTGCGGGGTGAGACAGGGGGGGTTGAGCTCGCCTCGTCTCTTCAACTTGTATATGAATCGACTCATCGGTGAGCTCAGTAGCACCGGTGTCGGTTGTTCAATAGACGGGGTAAGCATTAACAATATTAGCTACGCGGACGATATGGTGCTGCTGAGTCCATCGATTGGGGCGCTTCGAAGACTCATAAACATTTGTCAATCATACGCGGTGGCTCACGGGCTCAGATACAACGCGAAAAAGAGTGAGTTTATGATTTTTAAGTCAGGTAACAAAAGTTACTCAAATGTACCACAATTAACTCTTTCCGGGGTGCCGCTGAACCAGGTTAGTTCATTTAAGTATCTGGGTCACTGGGTTACCGATGACTTGTGTGATAATGTTGACATTGAGAGGGAGCGTAGGTCCTTGTCCGTCCGTTGTAATATGCTGGCGCGCAGGTTTGCGCGTTGTACTAGACAAGTGAAATTAACATTATTTAAGGCATACTGCCAGACCTTTTACACGTGCAGCCTATGGGCCAGCTTTACAAATCGGGCATACAAGGATCTGAACATTCAGTATAACAATGCATTCAGGATATTGTTGGGGATGCCACGTTTTTGCAGCGCTTCAGCAATGTTTGCACAGGCTCATGTTGATGATTTCCATGCAATCATGAGGAAAAAATGCGCTTCGTTGATGCGGCGAATGCGTGGCGGTTCGAATGGTATCCTGAGCGTATTGGCTGAGCGGTGGGATTCGCTGATGTTTGTGAGGTGGATGCGACTGCATGCTAGTGGTTCCTCCTACATCTGAATATTAAATTTTAATCGTGTATGTTTTATTTTATAATTGTAATTTAATTAATGTTTTAGAAGTTTTGTTTAATTGATTTAATTTATTATTATTTTTTGTTATTTGTAATCATGAATTGTTTTATTATTATTATTATATTAATCTTATATTTGACATTAATACTTAAATTCTTCTATTATGTAATATGGATTATTATTATCTGAAATAAATGATTTGAATTGAATTAATAAATAAAGAATAAATAAAGGAAAGAAAAATTTCGATTTATTTTACTTTACATTAAACGGTTTCTCTTGGATACACTTTGTTTTATTTCATAACCTAAGCTAAAGTATTCCAGTAATTTTCTCATATAATTATAACTACAACAGCTCACAACACATCACATTATTATCATCACACATTGGAGTCAATTAAATAAATGTAAGCGAGAAAACATTCTCGCTAACAATAGAAAAATCCATTAATTTCATGATTTACTTCGAACCAAGAAAATAGATCACAGATTAAATATTAGTAGTTCCTACAGATGGGACAGTAAAGAATGAAATGTAGTTTCCCCTGCCCGCGGTTATGACGCCACCGTCGCGACAGTAATGGCGTCGATAGAGACCGAACGACAACGACGCGTCGTTCGGTCTCTATAGGTTGTCGTTCGGTCTCTATAGTGCTGTACCTTTTTCTTTTTTTGTCGATATCGATAAAACTTTAGTGATGTCTCTGTCGATATCGTCTGCTTACTGGTAAAGTGTAGTAAATACATATTTTGTTAAACGGAGATATAGGGTTTTCAAACTTTAAGTATTTTTTTACTAACATCTAAATAAGATTTTGCAGAAACTATTTAATAAATTATTGGAAATTTAACGTTCTTATTTGCGGTAGCATATTAGAGGCCATTTTCTTATAAATATTGTGGAAAAAAATATTATTTTAAGCATGGTTTTGCACTTATCATATTTGACCTGTAATTGAGAAATGACCTGTAATTAACAGTCCTATAATTTATTGCGTTTTTCCAGTAGAAAGAGCGTCAAAAATTACATATAAATGCATTATTAACTATTTTTTTGTAAAAAACGCATTTACTACATTTTACCAGTAAGCAGACGATATGTATATTAGTTTAGTACCAGACAAGACTGTTAATTTCAATAAGATAAATAAAAGGACAGTATTTTCATAATATTTTAAAGTTGTGCCTGTAAGTTACATATATCTTGTATGCAAACTGTTACATAGACCCCATTTAATAAACATGCCGTTTTATATTTTCCTGTTTCATATTATATTGCACCAGATAAGGCCAAGCAACCGTATAATTAAAATTTTATAAAACAGTTTTACTCTTCTGTCATGCTCTATACAATCTGACCAAGACATGTAACTTTTCGATATTAATTTCTTACGGTTTCTTTCTAGTTGTGCTTTTGTTCCATATATATTTCAATATTTGTGGATTAACTAACTACTTTCTCTATATAATCTTAGCATTTGTCACTTGGGATACATTAAATTATGGCAAATATTTAACACGGCAACTAAAATCCTTTTTAGGCAACTTTCTATTAAGTCACAAAAAAACTAACTTTGCAGTGATTAAATATCATAGCAACTATTAAACTATACAAGCAACAAAATGCTAGGATCAAAAAACTAAAAAAACGGCGGCTACTGTAAGGTATCAAATATATCAAGCGGGATCAGTGAAAAACTGGTTAAGGTATTATAAAACCTAATGTGGCGACTAATTTTTCCGAGGGGATATCATACATTCTTCACTGGCAACTATTGGATTTTATTATAAAAATACACATCTGGCAGCGATTTTTAGGTAGCTTTAAAACTGAAAATGGGTATTATAATAATGTATTTGGATATTAGAATATCGTTTGCAGATTCGTAAATTCTTGGAAAGGCGGCAAATGCGCTCGCTGGCTTTTTTATTTTTGTGACTATTATATTAAGTAAATTACATATTATGTGTATTGAACTAAAAATTAATAAAAATAAAAAAAATAGGTTAGGTTAAAAGTTGCTTCTCCCACCCTAATGGGCAGATGCAATTAAGGGAGGGGAAAGAAAACAGAGGGGGAAGGGGGGGCGAAGCCCCCCGCATTAAAAAACAATTAATCACCACAAATGTATTTGTGCTAGGTTAGGTTAGGGTTAGCTTGTGTCCCTAAGAGCGGAAATAGGCACCCCGCGAAGCGGGGTGACGTCGACACGCTGTTAGGTCAGGTTAAGTTGTGTAGGTGTAGGTTCATTTAAAAGAGGGAATGTTAATAAAATAGACCAATAATAGTTTTATAGCATGTCACAATTTGGTTAATTTAGATCCCTACAAATGTAGCCAAAAGTGTTTTTTTAAGATCTTGTTTGTATTTATTTCAGACCTTGGTAATGTTTATACACAACCCCATTTTAGAATTTATGAAAGCCTATTTTAACTTTTTTATCCGCCAATAGTTTGTCGCCTTAGAAGAAAATCAATTGCCACAAAAGAAAATCACTGCCAGATAAAATTTAAATAAAACCTCAAAACTCATTAAAAAGCCGCCGCTTTCTAGTTAAGATGCTACCTCTAATTAATCGCCAAAGTAGATTATTTACTATCCATTTTAAGTTTTTTTACGACCCGGAATGGTATCAATTTGTCGCCGCGTTAAATACATGCCTTAAATTATTAGTTTTAGATCTTTCGTAAGCTCTTAAATATACAAATATTTATGGATACCTCTGAATTCTTTGGCCGGATAAGTTATTTTGCATTCTTTGCAGTTATTCTTTTTTGTTACTAATAAATAAAGAAAAGAAAAATTTCGACACAGTCGGGAAAAAAAAAAATTCTTTCCTTTATTTATTCTTTATTTATTAGTAATAATCCCCACATGAGGCTTTCATGAACAAAAAGATTTAAATTATTCTTTTTTGTTTTTTTCTGCACATATATCCACTTGTTCCTAATTTTGTTTAGTTTCATTTAGCATTACTAAATAGCAAGAACTAAATTATGTATAGTCTTTTTGTCAAACCCTTATTGCAATTTTTTTCATTCGAAAACATACGATTAAAATCTACAATATTTTCACCTTCACCTTCTTTGCAGTTTGTGAATTTTGATACTATGCTTAAAATGTTAGTTACTACAAAGATTTAAAAGAATAAATGAAATTTTAGCATCAGGATCAGTATATCAGTGGCTCATTGCTGTTATATGACCAAAGAAACTTTCAATTCTTGATTTAAATATCTTGGATAAAAATAGCTTATGCCAAACTAGGAAAACAATAACTTAGACAATCCCAAAAAACTCTGCAGTGTAGTAATTCATCCATCCAATGAAGGAGCACATACACATCTTGGTTCACCTGCTTGCATAGTCAAATTACTAGTGAAGGCTATAAACTTAATATTTTTGAGACCCTAATCGGTTTTTGCCTCAGTTCTATGTGCTTGGATTCGGGCTTCACAGTAGGCCATAGCTTTCCTCTTCTTGTTGAGCCTGGTAAAGATTTACGCTGTCAAACAGTTCAC
Organism: Bedellia somnulentella; assembly: GCA_963576735.1. Taxonomy (NCBI): domain Eukaryota; kingdom Metazoa; phylum Arthropoda; class Insecta; order Lepidoptera; family Bedelliidae; genus Bedellia; species Bedellia somnulentella. Next base: position 15,418,991 of record OY755189.1, on the reverse strand, counting down.
GAAAAAACTTCACGACATCAGCAGTGGTCTTCATTGTTTCACGTGGCTGTCCCAAGCCCGAATCTATAACAAAAAAAAACAAGTTTCAGATTAGACACACAGGAACTATATCATACTTAGTCTGCTGAGTATCCTTTTGCTGGGTAATGTTAACATTGTCTCCAATTATTTATATGCCTTTGGACTTTGTTTCCCAAAAGCAAATGTCCTAGCCATTTTATTCTGTCTAGCAATCCTTAACTGTATTAAAAAAGTACTGAGGTTTTTATTCAGGCCGTCAAAATCCTCAAGTTTAATTTGAGTGCTTGCAAGTTTATGCATGTTTAGCAGTCCTTGGGTAGATGATTTACCCTCACTCTCTGAAGAAATTAGAAACAATTTATATATTATGTTTCTATTTTTAAAAAAGACTTGGCACTTTTAATCTTCTACAGTAAATGTGGAAGGAAAAATATTTACTAACCAATAGTTTGCATTGGGATATGGACTTCTTGTCTGCTTGATGGGCAGGAATAATTATGTTTTTGGGCGATGATTTCATCTGTAATTCAAAAATAGTTATTTTTACATCACAGTATGTGCACTTATATCCATACTAATATTATAAATCGGAAAGTGAGTTTGTTTGTTTGTTTATTTGTGCTTCTTTCACGCCGCAACTACCGAACCGATTGCTTTGAAATTTTGCAGACATATAGTTAGAAGTCCAGATTAAATTATAGAGTACTTTTATACCCGAATCAGTAATGGATTTTAGCAGCGAAATCTTCAACCTTTCAGCTGAAACCTTATAAAAGAGCGCGGCGTTGTTTGCATGTTTACCAATAGATGGCGCTGTCGGTACTTTCTACATCGCGGTATTATTCCTTCTTTATTGGAGTATATAAACCCAAAATATATACAATTCACAGCATTGGTTCCGACATATTTTGGTATTTGTAACTTGAATTTATATTAATAGATCATCGTTACTTGCATTTTACGAGTCAATTACTTAGTTGCTGTTTTATCTTAATTGGACTGTTGCAGCGTGTTGCTCGATTTCTTCGGTGTCCTTAATTCCTTTCCACTATTGTATTATATTAAAGTATTTAATAGATTTTAAGTTTTTCAAAAACACAACTTTCTGTATTTTCCAGTTCAACCGCTCGCTTACCGGTTTATTTTCATGATATTATTTTTCAACGACGATCAATACAACTGGAAAATACCGAAAGAAGTTATATTTTTGTTTACAAAGCGAAAAGCATAGATCAAATGTTTTTTTTTAAATTTCTTATTTTCACTGAAGCAAGGAATCTCATTCTATACATTCTCAGTTTGAACTAGGTACGACAATTTTTAATTATTATTATTTTTTGAAAATTACAATATTTTAGATAGGCATTCCATGGGCAAAGTTGTTTAGTTTGATGTCCTTTATCGATTTATAATATAAAAAGGGTATGTTATAAAAGCGAGGTCTAGGCCATTTGCAAAGCAACGGAGTTTACACGAAAAAACTCTTCCTAAATACTTCTCCCTTTATGCAAAATTTCATAACGATTGATCTTGTAGGAACAGAGATATTGAACAAGACTTTTCAATGACACCGTCCTGGCGTTATGCCAGCGTACACAAATAGTGCTTATAGAAAGGGACCTTTTCTTTTAATAATCTCTATATATGTAAGTTTGGGTTGTCTGGAAGAGATCGCTCTTAGTGATAAGACCGCCAGTTGTACTTTGGCTTTTGTACCGATTTTTATTTTTGTAATTATTGTTTTTTTTGGGATTTACAATAAAGAGTTTTATTATTATTATTATGGGCATGAATTTTAGTTTCTCGCCTCTCCCATGGCCGAAAATGAAAATATAAATTTTAAATGGGAGAGGCGGTACTCCCCGACAAAAGCACAGTCGGTCGGGGTCAGGGAGTCAGGTTCAAGAACCGACGGACGATCCGAGCCGTATCGAGCAGCACCGCTTTCTGCATTTGTGCTGGAACCGACACGCTACAGAAATCCAACCGCCTCAAGTTGGTCGCGAGGCTGGTTGGAATTAACCCGTTCGCGGACAAAACAATTGGGATAATTTCAGTCGAGGTCACACCCCACATGTCGGTGATCTCGTGAGCCAGGTCGAGATACTTCCGACGCTTCTCGGTTTCGGCTTTCACGAGACCCTCGTCATGCGGGATAGTGACATCCACTAGAAACACCCTCGACTGCGACCGATCCCATACCACGATATCAGGCTTATTCGCTAGAATAGTCCTGTCCGTGATAACGGATCGGTCCCAATAGATTTTGGCACGGTCGTTTTCTAGGATTGGCTCCGGCAGATACTTGTAATACGGCAGCCTCTGTTGCAAGAGTCCGTATTTCAGAGCGAGCTCCTGATGTAGGATTTTGGCTGCTTGGTTGTGTCTGTGCAAGTACTCAGTGTTAGCAAGAGCCGAACAACCGGAAATAACATGCCTAAGTGACTCTCCGGGACGGCCACATGCTCGACAGATGTCTGTGGTACCGTCCTTTAGGATGTATTTCCGATAGTTCCGCGTCTTGATAACCTGGTCTTGTATTGCACAGACAAAACCTTCGGTTTCCCCAAAGAGGTCCCCGAAACGCAGCCAATGCAGGGTGTTAATATCTTCATTCTTAGTTATATTGGATTAATAAAATACATCTTAGACTTTATATTCTTTAATCATGACTCCAATTTCTTTTACATTATATTGAACAACATTTTCCAAATTGACATTCATATGTTGACAACAAACCATAAAAACAAAAACATAGACTTCTATTTAACTAATAAGTATTTAACACTCCCCCTCAATTTCAAATTTCATTAAAATAAATTTTAAATTGATAAACATAAAATAACAATACCTAACATTTTCTTTCAACAAATTATATTCATATTACTAACAAAACTCTCATGTTTATATTTCGGTAATGGTTTGGTAAATATATCTGCAATATTATCCTCTGTTGGAACATACTCTATTTTAAATAAATCTTTCTTTAACATATCTTTAACATAATGAAACTTTATGTCTATATAATTTAATGTTTTTTGACATGAATTCCTCATGTGGGGATTATTACTCATAAATAAAAGATGTTATTAAAGGAAAGAAAAATTTCGACACTGGCGGGGTTCGAACCCGCGACCTTCGGGTATACGCCCCCGTCGCTCTGCCAACTGAGCTACAGTGTCAGTTGGCATGCAGCGCAAAATTTCTCTATCCTTTGTTTCTTTTTTACACGTTCAAGTAGTGTTTGCGTTTCCTACCTCCGAATTTTAACTAATTCGGACGGCCACTTGTCTACCTTTTCAGATAGAATGCAAATGTTGGAAACGCCTAACTATCACATAATTTAATGTTTTTTGACATGAAATTTTTCTTTCCTTTAATAACATCTTTTATTTATGTCTATATGTTTCGAGCGTTTACTATTCTCCGAATTCTGGATCAATCTTATTGCACTTTGATTATCTACCAATAATGTTGTGTTGACCTGTTGTCGAGTCAAATCAAACAAAATACCTTTTATAAACACAATGTCACATACTGCACCTGCTGCTGCAACATACTCAGCTTCTGCAGTAGGTAAAGCAACTGCAATCTGTTTTCTTGAATACCAATTGATTAAATTATTACCATAGAAAATAGCACAACCACTTGTACTCTTCCGATCTGTCGTATCGGATACCCAGTCTGCATCAGAATAAGTAGTTACTTCCTTTTTACTTGATCTCGTGTAAAGTAATCCTTTATCTATAGAGCCTTTAAGATATCGAAGTATTCGCTTACCTGCTTTCCATAAACTTTGTGTGGGTTTGTCTAAAAATCTACTTAAATATGAGACTGCAAAAGTAATATCTGGCCGAGAATTCATTGACAAAAATGTTAAGCATCCTATTAACTCTTTGTATGGTACATCTATTAAGTCTTCTTTACTGTTATATAACTGCGTTTCTATAGGCGTTCCAACAGGTTTACATTCAGTCATATTCAGTTTGCGCAAGCGCTTCGTATTGATCGGTTGTGCGTAAGTGTAGCTCGTATGACTCATGTCATAATGGAATCTAACGTGTTGAAGTGCAATCATTGTAACATTGTGATCAGTGAGTTATTGGCATTTGTACAAAACAAATATGATGTGATGGACGAGCAGAGTTTAGCGCGTATAATTTCGACTGCATTTTCAACGGAAGAAGTTGGTGTCGCGAAGAATCTTTTCTTTCAGTCTGTTACGACCAGTAGGCGAAATATCAAACGAAAAAAGGACGGAAAAACTCAACGGGACATTGAGGACATCCTAGGGCTTTTTAAAAGTATTGATCCCGAAGAGATTCCCATTTTCGTAGCAAGAGATCTTCAAAAGTTACCGCCCGTCAGTTTTGATCACGTTGATGTAACCAAATTATTGAAAGATATTCTTGTTTTGCAAAGGGAACTTCGCGAAATTAAGGAAACATATGCTACGCAAGACGAGCTTCGAATATTGAGATCGGAAGTTACCAACCTAAAAACGGCGTCAATTGTAAATAGTTTTGAGTCTGCAAACTGCGATTATATAAATATGCGTAGGGGAAGCTCGAAGTTAACCGAAGACTATCAATGTAACAGTGGACCCATTGGTATGGTTCATATTTCTCCAAACACAGAAAATCCGTTACATGTACAATCGCAATCTTTTACTCATAATATTTCGGCGCGGGTAGAAAACAAAGACACAGACACAGCTGATCGTCAGGCGAGTACTACGATGAGTCATGCGCAAGTAGGCCGAGCGAGCGTCCGCGCACCGGCAGCGGCAGCGGCGGCGGCGGCATGCACACAGCGCCGCACATCGGAAACAGTGTCGGACAGTTGTAATTTCCTAGTCCCCCAGCCATTCATAGAGAAAAAATCGTTTGCAAATATTGTAAAGGAAGGAGAATGGAATTTGGAAAAATGTTATGAGAAGTGGATTGAAGTACAAAAGAAGCGACTTAAGAATAAGTTTATTGGAAATAAGGGAAAGGCGACTGTAGAACCACACGGAAGATTTTCCGCTGCAGAAACGAAGATACAATTTTTTATAACGAATGTTAATAAGACAACTACAGCAGAGGACATAGCTTCGTATATTTTGGAAAAGACAAAGGTGGTAGTTGAGCCAGAAAAGGTCCTCATGAAATCACCTAAAAATTATGATGCGTATACGATTTTGGTACCACGGAGTAAATTTTCAGTCTTTATGGATGCGGGACTATGGCCGGACGGAATTTCCTTTCGGCGCTTTGTAAATTTTTATAAAAAGGCTTCCGAGGAAGATAAACGGAGAAGTAAAATAGAGCTTAATGGATAATACAAAAGCAGTAAATAGCAAGTTTATCTCTTTTAACTGTAAATCACTGAAGCGGTCAGCGGAGTGTATTAAATCTTTATGCCAGCGCGCTGATGTGATTGCGTTGCAAGAAACCTGGCTTTTGCCGCACGATATACCTTTACTAGGGTGTATTAGTGACGACTTCGGGTATACTGGATCATCGGCCGTGGATACGTCGGCGGGGATACTGCGTGGTCGTCCATACGGCGGTGTCGCAATACTATGGCGTAAAAGCATTTTTCGATAGGTGTCGGTGATAAGGTGTGAAAGTTCGCGAATAGTGGCAATAAAAGCAGAGCTAGGCGATAACCACAATATAGTAATAGTGAGTGTATATATGCCAGTGGATCACAGTGATAACTTTGTGGAATATACCTACTGTCTTGGTGAGATTTACGCGTTGATTGAGAATAGTGATGTACAGTCGGTCTATGTCCTTGGTGACTTTAATGCGCATCCACACGAACAGTTTTGTAACGAACTTTTGAGTTTTTGTTCAGAACAACAGCTTATATGTGCAGATATAGATTTGTTAGGACTAGACTCTAATAATTATACCTTTGTTAGCGAGGCTCATGGGACTAGGAGATGGTTAGATCACATAGTAGTTACACAGTCTTCATGGACGTCTATAATAAATGTGAAAATACTGCATGATGTGTATTGGTCTGACCATATTCCTATCGAAATAGAATGTGATTTAAATATTAATAAGTTGAAAATGACATGCAATGCTAAGTTATACAACAAAATATTATGGGGTGTGCGAGATGATAATCAAATTCACATTTACCATAGCTATTGTAATAATAAATTAAGAGACATTGACTTTCCAGCTGAATTATCAGGCTGTTGTGACAGTTTTTGTAGCAATCATGATCACAGGCTCGTAATAGATAAGATTTATGCGGATGTAGTGAGCATATTATCAGAAGCTGCAGTACTTAGTCATGACAGGCCGGTAAAAAGGCAATCACGGAATGTGGCAGGATGGAACCGACATGTAAAGGAGGCACATGAAATTGCTAGGGTTAAATTGAGGCCGTCAGAACAAAAGTGGCCTAACCAACAAATTTTCGATATCTCAGTTATGTACTAAAACGTTAAGTATTAAGCAAAAACATGAATACAAAAATGGCCTATAATCAGTTAGTCCAATAATAATCAGATGGCAGCACTAAGTTCATTTTTGCATTGATTGTCTACGTATTATGGAACGACTCAAAATGGCCTAACTGGGTTAGGCCATTTTTGCATAATAAAAAATCTCGCCTGACGGTTATTTTGGCGGGTTAAGTCAATTTGACATATGTCATTTCTGTCACTCATTCATGCATGAAGTTTCATGTTGGTTTTATGATAATTTAACATATGTTGCCACAAATGAAATAATTGAATTGAATTGAATTGATAATTTAATGTTTTATCAAGTTCAGTGGTTGATGTAAAGTTTAAAGATAAATAAAAAGCATTTTAGTTGTTTTAATCTACGAATAAAGTTTTAATACATACAGGGTGTCCAGTAAATAAACGTCCAACCGTTAACCACCAATAGAGGACCCTGTGAAGTGCCCGGAAATGCATTTTTTTTATATATTAAACCTGGTTTAGAAATAAGCCAGGTTTAAGTTGTCCTCTTCTTGCTAACCAATTCTCCTCTAATCCTCAATTTTTGCTAACCAAGCTGTTCTTTGCTTCATTAGGAGTCTAATAAAAAAAAAATGCAGATATCCCTATTTTTGCCCTCTTACCATAACAAAATAGCCCAAAGGAATTTAAAAAAATAAAAAACAACTTAAACCTGGCTAATTTCTAAAATAAAAAAAAATGCATTTCCGGGCACTTCACAGGGTCCTCTATTGGTGGTTAACGGTTGGACGTTTATTTACTGGACACACTGTATATTATGAGTCTTCGTTAAATAATTGGACTTGAAACTTACTGTGAGCTGTTCTGACTATGAAATTACCATGGAAAGTAATGCGGAAAGTTTGGACTGTAAGTATTATTTTCAATGTTCCTAATCTATCCTGTAGCCACAAATAAGTAATTAAATAAGCTTTATAACACTTAAAAATATGTCTTTCCAGTTTTGTATGAGTCTATGTACGAAGAATCAGGCTCAGAATATGTTCCAAGTCGTTCAAGCTCACCAAACTTACTAGAGGGCTTTGATGATGTTTTAAGACAAGAGGATGCTCAAGAAAGTACTTCAAATGTACACACTTTAGGTTCTGAAGAAACCCTTCCTATCAACAAACCAAAGAAAAGATTACGTAAGCCTGAAAAATGGTCTCGAAATATAAAGAAAAATAAACGTGCAAGAGGGGAAGAATACTTCAACTACAAAGGTATATTAGTACCAGCCTATGTATCCAGATGGTAATATAATAAGTGAAAACAAAAAAAAAGGTTTAATTGAATTACTTAATTATATACCACCTGTCCATCATGATTTTTACAATCTATTGAGAACATCAGCAACAATTCCAGATGTTTTGTTTGATGCAGAGGAGATTAATGATGATGAGACTGATTAATTTTCAAACAAATTAATTTACTGTTCCCACTTAATTGCCTAGAAGCCTAGATTTAAGTAGGTACAGTCAACTACAAAGAGATGTATCCATGTTAATCTTACAGAATGATGTAACTTTTTATTTGACATAATTATGTACCCTTGATTTGTACAAATATCTCACAAATCAGGGCACATAATTATGTCAAATGAAAAGTTACATCATTCTGTAAGATTAACATGGATACATCTCTTTGTAGTTGACTGTACATACCTAGAATAAAAGTACCTACATTTATGAAAAAAGATAAAAAATATTTATTTCAAAATAAAAAGAATAGTTCTCTATTTTTTGAACGTCACAAACTTACGTATAAGTTAAATCTTACTCTACTGACTCTACTTCGGATTCGGAAGGTGTATTGTTGCGAGAAGAACCCGTAATATATGTTTTTATTACTTACCTATGTAAAATAATTGCGTCAATTTCTTTAAATATATGGTGAGCAATATATCAAAATTTTATTTTGTTTTATTTACTGGCCTAACTTATTCCTAATTGGTTAAAGATTCGAAAGTGTTTATTGCAGAAGTGGCCTAACCAACAAATTGAAACAGAAATACTGATTTCACCAGGGTAAAAGTGATTCCAGTATAAATATATGATGTTCAATAAACATGAAAACATCATTTCGTTTGAACTAATCAATTAATTTGAATCTTATTTTCGATGCAATTCTTCTCAAATGTTTAAACCTAATTATCTTCATAGTAATTGCTATTAGGTTAGGCCACTTTTGTTCTGACGGCCTCAATTTAGGATGTGGTTAGTGTGTGGTAAACCAACTCAGGGTGTTGCGTATGAGGAGATGTATGAGAGTCGCAAATGTTTCAAAGGCAAACTGAAGTGGTGCCTTAATAATCAGGAGCAGATTAGAATGGATATTTTGGCTTCGCATCGCTCCAAAAATAACTTTGGGCAGTTTTGGAAAGCTACAAAAAGTTTAAATGGAAAACCTAGTGTTCCTCTAACAATTAATGGTAAAACTGATTCCAAAAACATTGCCAATTTGTTTAGGAGCCACTTCAGAGTGTCTTCTCCGCTAAGTACCTCTCAGACAGAGCCTACTACTCATGCACAACCTGCCGTCGGTATCCCAGTTATCCGATTTACGGCTAAAGAGGTAAATGCAATTATTAGAAATATGACAAGAGGTAAATCACCAGGGCATGACAGCCTCAGTATTGAGCACTTTCAGGCAGCGGGAGTGCATCTACCCAGAGTACTTTCTATGTTCTATATGTTTTGTATTCGACATAATTATCTGCCACACGAAATGTTGAAGACGGTTGTTGTGCCAATAACTAAGAATAAAACGGGGGATGTTGCTGACAAAGGGAACTACAGACCCATATCATTGGCCACAATAACAGCTAAGGTGTTTGATGGTCTGCTCGATTCACAGCTCAGAAGACACTTAAATCTGCATGATTTGCAGTTTGGTTTCAGACAGGAAGTGTCTACTGAATCTGCTTTACTGTGTCTCAAGCACACTGTCAAATATTATACTGATAGGTCCACACCTGTATATGCATGCTTTTTGGATCTCAGTAAGGCCTTTGATATGGTTTCTTACAATCTTTTGTGGAGTAAGCTAGAGCGCACCACACTTCCAGCGGAAGTTACTGGGATTCTTAGGTATTGGTACAGCAACCAAGTAAACAATGTAAGGTGGAATAATGTGTTTTCTGACGAGTACAGGCTAGAATGTGGAGTGAGACAGGGAGGACTGACCTCGCCAAACTTGTTCAGCCTGTATGTGAATGGTTTGATCGAGAGGCTGAGCAGCATGCATGCGGGTTGCTATATTGACGGTATAGCCATTAATAATATAAGCTATGCGGATGACATGGTGCTGCTTAGCCCCTCGATCAGTGCCTTAAGAAAAATGGTAGCAGTTTGTGAAGCATACGCAGCAGAGCATGGACTTATGTACAATGCTAGTAAAAGTGAGGTAATGATCTTTGCAACTGGTAGCAAAAAACTCGATTCTGTGCCTCCTATATTTCTAGATGGAAAAAGACTAAAAACTGCAAGTCAGTTCAAATATCTAGGTCACATAGTAACCTGTGATTTAAAGGATGACCTTGATATTGAAAGAGAACGGAGAGCATTGGCCGTCCGAGGCAATATGTTGGCTCGCAGGTTTGCTAGGTGTACGAAGCAGGTCAAGATAACCCTATTTAAGGCGTTTTGCCAGGTTTTCTACACCAGTAGCTTGTGGGTCAATTATACGCTTAGGGCATACAATGCTTTCCGGGTTCAGTACAATAATGCCTTCAGGAGACTGTTGGGGCTGCCCCGATTTTGTAGTGCGTCACAGATGTTTGCCCAACACCACACGGATGACTTCTACGCCATCAGGCGCAAAAGAGTAGTGTCCTTACTAAGCAGGGTGCGGACCAGCTCCAACAGTGTCCTGCGGGTTATTGCTGCCAAGGTGGACTGTCCCATCCTCAAACACTGGGTCGGACTAATTATTAAGTAATGATTTTGTAATTATTGAACTGAATTTGTGTAATTTATAAACTGGAGTAATTTTAATTTTATATTAATTAATTAATTTGAATTGTTTTGTTACTAACATAGGTTAAGGAGTACTAACAATAATGGACTTGTATTGTCTGAATAAATAAAATTTTATTATTATTATATTAAACCTCTCTAACACTCTTTGAATCATCGTTTTCTGTTTTATTACTAATCGTTCTTCTGTTCTGTCTATTTCTAATCCTAAATAGTTACTTACCTGACCTAAATCTTTTACATTAAACTCGTCTTTAATTTTTTTCAAAATAGTACTACTTCCCATTAAAAGAATATCATCTACAAATATAAGTAATATACTATCATCGCTCTTATACAAACATACATCATTTAAAGATTGTGTAAATCCATTCTTGGTTATAAAATCATGAAATCTTTGATTCCAACATAAAGGCGCTTGTTTTAATCCATATAATGCTTTTCTGAGTTCGAAAACTTTCTCTTTACCATTTACTCCTTATGGACATTTTATATATACATCTTCTTTAAGTTCGCCGTTTAAAAACGCGGTAGGAACGTCTAATTGTCTTATTGGTAATCCTTCTTTTATTGAATGACATAGCATTGTTCTAATAGTCGTCATACGCGCCAACGGTGAATAATAGTCCTTGACATCTCTTTGTTGATAGCCTTTGGCAACTAATCTAGCTTTTCTAGTTCCATCTTGTTTAACTCTAAAAATCCATTTCGTTTCAATAGCTTTGTGTTTTTCTTTTTGATAAGTGTCTGTTGATTCCCAAGTCCGTAATTTCTCGTGTGCGTCAAGTTCTTTCTCGATTGCTTTTACCCATTCAACATCCTTTATAGCATTTCATAGCTTTCTGGCTCACCAGAACACAAACAGTATATTGCATTTACTTCATATTCTTCAAGATAAGATGGAGGTTTAATAACCCTTCCATACCTACTCCTCTTTATTTCTTCTTCTTCTTCATTGTTATTATTTTCATTAATCTCTCTTGATCTGTCTTCACAGTCTACATATTCTTCTTCATCACAGCCGTCTCTTTCACTCTCATCAACTTCTAATTCTTCATTCACTCTTTTAATCATTTGTCCAGTTTCATTTGGATTCTCATTTCTCTCTTGTTCACATATATACTTTATATCACTCTCGTCAAAAGTCACATCTCTGCAATCTATTATTTTATTAGTCTTAGGATTCCATAACCTATATCCATTCATACCATATCCTACCATTCTCATTTCACTAGCCCTCTTATCAAATTTTCCTTGCTTTGGTACTATTGTAGCCCAAGCTTTTGAACCAAATATTCTCATGTTTGATATATTTACTTTCCCGTAATATATTTCTGCAGGTAATTTATTGTCTATTGCTACACACGGACACCTGTTTATTTGATAAGCTGCACACTTTATGGCTTCTCCCCATAAGTATTTTGGTAATTCTGCCTCAATAAGATTGTCCGGGATTTATTGTATAATGTTCTATTCATTCTCTCTGCTACCCCATTAGATTGTGGAGAATATGGATGAGTAAATTGCATAATTATTCCTTTGTTTTTACAATAATTAATTAAAGTTTTATTTTTAAACTCACCTCCATTGTCGCATCTTCTCTATCATCATCCGTACTCTATTCCCCGTCTGTGTCTCTATTCTGCTTATATAATCTTTTAAATTATTTGTCGCTTCATTCTTATTTTTCAATAGATATACTACACAAAAATGAGAAAAATCGTCGATAATAACTTGAAAATAAGCTTCATCATTAATACTTGTAATACTTACCGGTCCTGAAAGATCTGTATGCAATAGTTCTCCAATATAACGGGATCTACGTCGATCTAAAGAGAAGAATGGTTTTCTAATAGATTTACCCTCAACACAAGGTCCACACACAGAATCAGAATATGGTAACCCTAATATAGACAAATGTTTTCTATTAGCATGACCTAATCTTCTATGCCATAAATTTTTATCAGTTATCAAACATCTATCTTGATTTTCTATTTTTAAAGTAATACCATATAAATTGCCAAACATTTTTCCCGTCATATGATAATTTTTGTAAGAAATTTTGACACCATTGCTTTGAAAACTTATTTTGTTACCTTTAAATAATAATCGTCTAACAGATAACAAGTTATGACTTATACCTTTTACGATAACTGCCTCAACCGGTATTACCCTATTTTTGTGTTTAACATTTAATATTCCCTTTTTGTATACTGGTAAAGATTGACCATTTGCAACATAAATCTTAACCTCTGTATCGAAATTTTCTACATTTGACATATATTTTTCATATTTAGACATAATTAAATTTTGAGTGGCTCCCGAATCAATAATAAAATCAATAAAATTTTCGCTATCTTGACAAGTCAAATTACGCTCACTCGTGACAAATCCTAAATTATTATCATTATTAGTCGGGCTTGCCATTACCTTTTCATAATTAGTTTGAAAACGCCCTCTTCTACTGAACCGTTCTCTTGCTCTGTCAAATCTCCCTCTGTAATTTCCTTGCATACCAGAAAAATGTCTCCCACCATAGTTTTCTCCAAATGCCTCTCTTTGTTCATATCCTCCTATGTGTCTGCATTCATATGATTTGTGTCCACGTCTACCGCATTTGAAGCACGACAGAAAAGCAGTAGGTTGCTCCATGCAATCAGTTTCGTGTAGTTTTACTTCCTCATCCAGCAACCTTGCTCTTACAAATTCTATATTGGCTTCTCCTTCCGATACAACTGTTTCGATACTAGTTATAACATTACCGTATTTTGCTGGCATTGACGATAATAAGTAACAGATTTTATCGATAGTCGGTACCTCACAACCAGCTGATACTAGTTCGCTGACCAGGTTTGCATTTAATTGTCATTAATTTTCTCTTTAAGTGTAGTCTGCTACTAATACTTTTTCTTTCAAATAGTTTTTCCAAATTTTTCATCATTTCATAAGCTGTTTTACATTCTTTTACTACTTCTAAATACTTATCTGATATGCATTGTACCAGCAAGCTCTTCGCCTTTGCATCTTTTCTTAACTTTACTTCCACTTTTTCTTCTTCTTGTTCATTTTGCGATACAAAATTCCATAGCTGTTTTTCTTCAAATAAAATTTGAAGTCTATATTTCCAATTACTGAAATTAGTTTCAGCCGTCAGTTTTGGTAAAATTTCCCTATCTGCCATTTTCTTTTTCTTCTTCCTTTTTTACTTTTCTTCAATTCATATGATCTGCGTACTATTTTATTTTTCTTGATTACGCAGTGGAAGCGTTTGTTAAGATCTTCATTCTTAGTTATATTGGATTAATAAAATACATCTTAGACTTTATATTCTTTAATCATGACTCCAATTTCTTTTACATTATATTGAACATGGAAGTATTATATATACAGGAACGCGCGCTGGCAACCTAAAGTGTCCTGAAAAAGGATGGCTAACTAGCTAACTGTGTCTCGTTTTAAGTAGGGTGACCATCTGTTGGTGTTTTAATAAGAGTTCCTCTAAAGGATACAAAAACACTTATATTTACATATTTTGAATGTTTTTGTTCATGAAAACCTCATGTGGGGACCTGATGCAGCCTTTGACACGGTAGCTCAATTGGCAGAGCGACGGGGGCGTATACCCGAGGTCGCGGGTTCGATCCCCACCTGTGTCGAAATTTTTCTTTCCTTTATTTATTAGTTATATTTACATACATACATTATAAAAAAATATATTATAAAAACACTTATATTTTACATATATACATTGTTTTTGGTAAATCAACGTGTTTTTTATACATATTTATTCTTAATTAATAGATTATAAAAGAATGGGTAGCCAGTGCTTGAGAATTAAAATTTCCTGAGCCACTTTTTGAGCAAAACCAAATTCAAATCGTTTAATGCATTCATGTGGTAAAGTTCGAGATGATACAGGTTATTTTATTTATTGTTCCATAATATGAACCCATATTTATCACTATTAAATGATAAAAGCTCCAAAACACTCAAACAGATGATAAATTGTGGACACCACACTTATCTTGTTTCGATGGGGATACCCGTGACAAATATTAATATCCCTTTTGCCAAACTTAACCAATTATTTATCTCCAAATCGATAGGCGACAATAATAATTAAAATAAAATACAAAAAAGGAACAGTTTATAACCTGCTTTTTATAAAATACTTCCTATAAATAAGTTTAATTTGTTTTTCTTTGAACTTAATCTCGACTGGCAACCGTGCGAGCGGGACACACTTCTCTCTCACACGGCTCTCGTTCTAGGACGTTTATCTGCTTGACAGTCTTTAAAAGATAATTAACTTTATTGCATGGTAATAAATTGCATTTTTGTTTACCATATTTTTGTGAGTACTCTCTCCTGTTTAGTTAGTAGCTTCATGATATTGAACAACATTTTCCAAGTTGACATTCATATGTTGACAACAAACCATAAAACAAAAACATAGACTTCTATTTAACACAGGGAGGCTTTACGGTCCACGAAAGGTTCGTGAAGTACCTTGTAAAACCTCCCGTGCAGCTCCTTCTCTTTCCATACGGACTCCCGAACAGAGGTGCTAAGTACCTCCGGGGTTCGCCAATCCTGTGAGGCCAACGATAAGGGAGTCAGTCCTTTATCACTTGCGACCACCTCTCCCCGAATACTATCGTCCGCCATCGTCAAAAAATAGTTTCTGAGGTTGCATACCTCGCGGTTGTGCATGGTTTTGGCACTCAAGAGGCCTCGACCACCACACTTCCGCGGGATATACAATCTCATAACCGACGACCTCGGATGATGCATTCGATGAGAGGTCATCATCGTGCGAACTCGTCTGTCCAGAGCGTCGAGTTCGGTCTGAGTTAGCCGTGTGTAGGTCCGGCTCGGTGGATTCAAATGATTCGAATCCCTGCGTGAGCCTGATTGGCCTAACCGGCCCCACTCTTTCTTATCAGGTGCAGGTTCGCTTAACCGGGCCGCTCCGCACCGGCTCGGTTTTATTGTTTTCGAACAACAGGCTCAGGCATCAGGTTCAGGATCGGTTCGATTATTACCGTTACATTTGCTTGCTGAATGTGAGAGCGAGACAAAAATGTAATACAATTTGAACTCGGGAGACAGAGACGAAAAGAGAGTTGTCCTTTTGTGTTCTTTGTTTGCCAATTTCGTTTAATAGATTTATCAATCTTTTCATAAATAATGGTGTTTATTGTGATATTATAAATACGATAGTGTTTTATGTTGTGTTACTTTCTGATTTGCATACATTTATGTGTAGATAATGTTATAAGATGTTTCTAAATAATATTTATTTTTTTACATATGAATATTTGTATGTTAGCGAACCTAGCCTGTACACAAACAGAATCATTATACATATGAGTTAATTGATTTTTAAATGTATGTCAATAGCAATCGTTACGTTCCGCGAAGTAAGCGTGGTATTTTTTGGTTGTTTGATTCAGTTCTGAATTTCTTAACCGAGCCGGATTCGATAAGCGGTCCGGCTCGGTTAAGAGAATTCAGTACCGGAACTGAGCCTGAACCTGGTGATTCGAATCACCTCGCGGAGCTGGATCTACCCAACCCTACAATGTAGCCGTGTGTAAGTCCGGCTCGGTGGATTCAAATGATTCGAATCCCTGCGTGAGCCTGATTGGCCTAACCGGCCCCACTCTTTCTTATCAGGTGCAGGTTCGCTTAACCGGGCCGCTCCGCACCGGCTCGGTTTTATTGTTTTCGAACAACAGGCTCAGGCATCAGGTTCAGGATCGGTTCGATTATTACCGTTACTTTTGCTTTGCTTGCTGAATGTGAGAGCGAGACAAGAATGTAATACAATTTGAACTCGGGAGACAGAGACGAAAAGAGAGTTGTCCTTTTTTGTTCTTTGTTTGCCAATTTCGTTTAATAGATTTATCAATCTTTTCATAAATAATGGTGTTTATAGTGATATTATAAATATGATAGTGTTTTATGTTGTGTCACTTTCTGATTTGCATATATTTATGTGTAGATATTGTTATAAGATGTTGTTAAGATGTTTCTAAATATTATTATTTTTTTTACATATGGATATTTGTATGTTAGCGAACCTAGCCTGTACACAAACAGAATCATTATACATATGAGTTAATTGATTTTTACATGTATGTCAACAGCAATCGTTACGTTCCGCGAAGTAAGCGTGGTATTTTTTGGTTGTTTGATTCAGTTCCGAATTTCTTAACCGAGCCGGATTCGATAAGCGGTCCGGCCCGGTTAAGAGGATTCAGTACCGGAACTGAGCCTGAACCTGGTGATTCGAATCCCCTCGCGGAGCTGGATCTACCCAAGCCTAGCTTCCATCGGATTTTTGCTACTTCTGTCTGACTGACAGTGACTGTCACTTCTGTCATTACTGTCTTTTGTGTCGGGTTGGCAGCAAAATGACAGATGTGTTTTTCGTATCGTCGTAAATACGAATAAACTGTGTAGTGGAAGGTTAACTATAATAAAATATCCATAAAATATCCTTTCCACACATAATAAAATAAAAGTATTAAAAAAATAGAGGCGGAAGCAATGAGCCTTTATTATTTATACGCTGGGAATTGTTTTGACATATGTATATGATATGGATATGTATAGGAAATATTATTTTTGGCATGCATGTAGTGAGATATCAGAATTGAGCATTTTAGTTATTGAACATACGTTCATATACACACAGCTATAAATTCCTAAAAGGAGTAGACACAGATACAGAATACGAAATTCCTCAGCTACTGTAAAATAAAGATTCTTGGTGATGGTAACTCCTATTGTAAATGATATTAACTTATTCATCACAACTATTCACAACAACCAGTACTATAGGCAAAGTTCACCATGAGTTAAATACGATAATTTTAATCAGAAAAAAATTGACAACATGAAACATGAACACTGTAATCATAGAAGTATAAGTGCTTAATACGTCTAAATAGTCTAATAATAAAAAAATGATTTCATGACATATGCATACAGTTTAGCACCTGCTTTTATACAGGAATTTGTAATTAATAAGTAAAAGTAAAAAGCCATGACACCATTAAATCATTAGAGGAAATTATCTTAAAGTTCCTTCTTTCTGTTATCATGCGAGCGAGTCCTAGTTTTGGTACGATCACGGTACGATTTTACTTACTTACTTACTTATACTCACGCCCATTATTCCCATTGGGGTAGGCAGAGACTATCGATCGCCACTTAGTACGAACGACTTACGATTTTATTTTATCTGGGTTTCTATTTAAATTTTAAGCGGCCAGTACACAATGGCGGACGATGGCCCACTGCTCGCCATCGCCACTGTGTACAGGGGGCAATGGTGCAGGATGGCGGACAATTGCCGATCGTGGCGCGCAATGGCGCGCAATGGCGAAGTTGTCGGTTTTTCGGGCACACTTCAAAGGAATCGTGGCGTAGCATGGCCGGTGGTGTTTCCACAATGGGCCATTGTTTGGTTCGTCACCGACCGCTCATAGATACTTATACTTTTTTTGTAATATTTTATTGCAAAATGTATTGATAATCACTATATGACGTAAAAATAACATAAATAGCGCCATAAATAAAATAAATTACATACATAATAATAAATAAATAGCTGCAACCATAATTACTTCGACGTCCGTCGCAAGTGGATTGCCAGGCAGTAATGAGCAATGTAGTAGCCGTGTGTAGGTCCGGCTCGGTGGATTCAAATGATTCGAATCTCTGCGTGAGCCTGATTGGCCTAACCGGCCCCACTCTTTCTTATCAGGTGCGAGTTCGCTTAACCGGGCCGCTCCGCACCGGCTCGGTTCTATTGTTTTCGAACAACAGGCTCAGGCACCAGGTTCAGGATCGGTTCGATTATTACCGTTACATTTGCTTGCTGAATGTGAGAGCGAGACAAAAATGTAATACAATTTGAACTCGGGAGACAGAGACGAAAAGAGAGTTGTCCTTTTGTGTTCTTTGTTTGCCAATTTCGTTTAATAGATTTATCAATCTTTTCATAAATAATGGTGTTTATTGTGATATTATAAATACGATAGTGTTTTATGTTGTGTTACTTTCTGATTTGCATACATTTATGTGTAGATATTGTTATAAGATGTTTCTAAATAATATTTATTTTTTTACATATGAATATTTGTATGTTAGCGAACCTAGCCTGTACACAAACAGAATCATTATACATATGAGTTAATTGATTTTTAAATGTATGTCAATAGCAATCGTTACGTTCCGCGAAGTAAGCGTGGTATTTTTTGGTTGTTTGATTCAGTTCTGAATTTCTTAACCGAGCCGGATTCAATAAGCGGTCCGGCCCGGTTAAGAGGATTCAGTACCGGAACTGAGCCTGAACCTGGTGATTCGAATCACCTCGCGGAGCTGGATCTACCCAAGCCTACAATGTAGCCGTGTGTAAGTCCGGCTCGGTGGATTCAAATGATTCGAATCCCTGCGTGAGCCTGATTGGCCTAACCGGCCCCACTCTTTCTTATCAGGTGCAGGTTCGCTTAACCGGGCCGCTCCGCACCGGCTCGGTTTTATTGTTTTCGAACAACAGGCTCAGGCATCAGGTTCAGGATCGGTTCGATTATTACCGTTACATTTGCTTTGCTTGCTGAATGTGAGAGCGAGACAAGAATGTAATACAATTTGAAGTCGGGAGACAGAGACGAAAAGAGAGTTGTCCTTTTTTGTTCTTTGTTTGCCAATTTCGTTTAATAGATTTATCAATCTTTTCATAAATAAGGGTGTTTATAGTGATATTATAAATATGATAGTGTTTTATGTTGTGTCACTTTCTGATTTGCATATATTTATGTGTAGATATTGTTATAATATGTTGTTAAGATGTTTCTAAATTTTTTTTTTTTTACATATGGATATTTGTATGTTAGCGAACCTAGCCTGTACACAAACAGAATCATTATACATATGAGTTAATTGATTTTTAAATGTATGTCAATAGCAATCGTTACGTTCCGCGAAGTAAGCGTGGTATTTTTTGGTTGTTTGATTCAGTTCCGAATTTCATAACCGAGCCGGATTCGATAAGCGGTCCGGCCCGGTTAAGAGGATTCAGTACCGGAACTGAGCCTGAACCTGGTGATTCGAATCCCCTCGCGGAGCTGGATCTACCCAAGCCTAGTCTGAGTCCATCTGAGCACGCCAAATGTGTACATCAGTACAGGCATGATCCAGGAGTTAATGGCTCGGATCTTATTAACGCCTGACAAGTAGCTATTAAGCACACTTTTCAGGCGTTCATAAAACTCCTCACAAACACCCTGTTTCACGTCTGCCACCTTCACACCGATGGTTTGTGACATGCCCAGATACCGGTATGTTTCAGCCTCGAAGAGTGCCCTCAAATGATTGGTGCCGACATCGACACCATCAGAGTGCACGACATGCCCCTTCTCAACATGAATGACCGCACACTTATCGACCCCGAGCTCCATCTTGACGGAACCACTGAAATCGTTAGTGATCGTCAGTAGCTCCGCCAATCTGTCAGACGTGGGGGCGTAAAGCTTCAGGTCATCCATGTAAAGGAGATGAGGCAAGCGTGGTCCGCCTCTCCGAAACTGAAAGCCTGTCCCCGAATTCTCCAAGAGTGTACTTAGAGGATTCAGGGCCAAGCAAAACCAAACTGGACTCAGGCAATCGCCCTGGAAAATCCCTCGCCTTATATCAATTTGGTCATCCGCGTCCGTCATCCGCTGACCGTCTAAACTCAGGATCGTTCTCCAGCACCCCATACACTGCCCGAGGAAGTGTCGAACTGCGCTATCAATTTTGTACAGCTCGAGGACCCTCATGAGCCATGAATGAGGTACCGAATCGAACGCCTTCCTGTAGTCTATCCAGCCAGCGGAAAAGTTCCGACGGTTGCGTTTGACCAGTTGGCCTACGACCGCATCGATGAGGAGCAGCTCCTTGCTACCGCGACTACCGCCCCTACATCCGTTCTGAGCTCCAGAGATCACATTATTATTATTTCGGAAAACATTTTTGTTTCTCGCCTCTCCCATGGCCGAAAATGAAAATATAAATTTTAAATGGGAGAGGCGGTACTCCCCGACAAGAGCACAGTCGGTCGGGGTCAGGGAGTCAGGTTCAAGAACCGACGGACGATCCGAGCCGTATCGAGCAGCACCGCTTTCTGCATTTGTGCTGGAACCGACACGCCACAGAAATCCAACCGCCTCAAGTTGGTCGCGAGACTGGTTGGAATTAACCCGTTCGCGGACAAAACAATTGGGATTATTTCTGTCGAAGTCACACCCCACATGTCGGTGATCTCGTGAGCCAGATCGAGATATTTCCGACGCTTCTCGGTTTCGGCTTTCACGAGACCCTCGTCATGAGGGATAGTGACATCCACTAGAAACACCCTCGACTGCGACCGATCCCATACCACGATATCAGGCTTATTCGCTAGAATAGTCCTGTCCGTGATAACAGATCGGTCCCAATAGATTTTGGCACGGTCGTTTTCTAGGATTGGCTCCGGCAGATACTTGTAATACGGCAGCCTCTGTTGCAAGAGTCCGTATTTTAGAGCGAGCTCCTGATGCAGGATTTTGGCTGCTTGGTTGTGCCTGTGCAAGTACTCAGTGTTAGCAAGAGCCGAACAACCGGAAATAACATGCCTAAGTGACTCTCCGGGACGGCCACATGCTCGACAGATGTCTGTGGTACCGTCCTTTAGGATGTATTTCCGATAGTTCCGCGTCTTGATAACCTGGTCCTGTATTGCACAGACAAAACCTTCGGTTTCCCCAAAGAGGTCCCCGAAACGCAGCCAATGCAGGGAGGCTTTACGGTCCACGAAAGGTTCGTGAAGTACCTTGTAAAACCTCCCGTGCAGCTCCTTCTCTTTCCATACGGACTCCCGATCAGAGGTGCTAAGTACCTCCGGGTTTCGCCAATCCTGTGAGGCCAACGATAATGGAGTCAGTCCTTTATCACTAGCGACCACCTCTCCCCGAATACTATCATCCGTCATCGTCAAAAAATAATTTCTGAGGTTGCATACCTCGCGGTTGTGCATGGTTTTGGCACTCAAGAGGCCTCGACCACCACACTTCCGCGGGATATACAATCTCATAACCGACGATCTCGGATGATGCATTCGATGAGAGGTCATCGTCGTGCGGACTCGTCTGTCCAGAGCGTCTAGTTCGGACTGAGTCCATCTGAGCACGCCAAACGTGTACATCAGTACAGGCATGACCCAGGAGTTAATGGCTCGGATCTTATTAACGCCTGACAAGTAGCTATTAAGCACACTTTTCAGGCGTTCATAAAACTCCTCGCAAACACCCTGTTTCACGTCTGCCACCTTCACACCGATGGTTTGTGACATGCCCAGATACCGGTATGTTTCAGCCTCGGAGAGTGCCCTCAAATGATTGGTGCCAACATCGACACCATCAGAGTGCACGACATGCCCCTTCTCCACATGAACGACCGCACACTTATCGACCCCGAGCTCCATCTTGACGGAACCACTGAAATTATTAGTGATCGTCAGTAGCTCCGCCAATCTGTCAGCCGTGGGGGCGTAAAGCTTCAGGTCATCCATGTAGAGGAGATGAGGCAAGCGTGGTCCGCCTCTCCGAAACTGAAAGCCTGTCCCCGAATTCCCCAAGAGTGTACTTAGAGGATTCAGGGCCAAGCAAAACCAAACTGGACTCAGGCAATCGCCCTGGAAAATTCCTCGCCTTATATCAATTTGGTCATCCGCGTCCGTCATCCGCTGACCGTCTAAACTCAGGATCGTTCTCCAGCACCCCATACACTGCCCGAGGAAGTGTCGAACTGCACTATCAATTTTGTACAGCTCGAGGACCCTCATGAGCCATGTATGAGGTACCGAATCGAACGCCTTCCTGTAGTCTATCCAGCCAGCGGAGAAGTTCCGACGGTTGCGTTTGACTAGTTGGCCTACGACCGCATCGATGAGGAGCCATTCCAGCAATGCAAATAGTCAGCGCTTGAGTTTGTAGGTGTTGACCGTGTCTACAAACTGGTCTCAGCGCAAAATAGAGCAATAACGGTCTCCCCGGGGCAAGTGAGCGAAAACCCGGGTGAATCTTCGCTCATCGTAAAATGGACAATTATAATAACGATGAGCGTATAGGGCCGCTCCCCAGGGGTTATCGCTGGGGCGCGTCTGGAGCTGGGGCTGGACGTGGCAGCATGCGGTCCCCCAGCCGCCGCAGACCGGCCCGACCACCTGGCCGGTCTGCGCGACCACCTCAGCCACCAGATGGCTTGGCATCGGTTGGGACTGGGGTAACTCAGTCCCAGCAGTCGGTGCCCGCCGCTGGTGGAGCTAGGCGCCGCATGGCATGGACGGTTGATATGAATAGAAATGCCATGCGGGCCTACCTTAGGGCCTCAGGATCAAGAACTGGGCGGACGGGTTATCGGGCAGCCATATGGTTGGAGACCCGTCACCAAAAACACTTAATATAACTATTTTTTCCCCACACAACTTCCAAAAGTGGCTGAGGAATTTCTCATTCCAAAGCTCTAGCTACCCTGTTTGGGGAATTATAGCCGTGAGTATTGTATGTATAATAGTAATACATCAATATTTATGGATATATAACTTTATTACTTGGAGTATGGGATTCTAACTAAACAATATATTTAATATTATATAGTACACATGAACAACATCCAAGACTAAAACATCTGTCATATTGGTTTAAGCAAAATATTAAGTATTTTGGGGTACGAATGAATTGTACGTCAACAAGTTTTATAAGGCTGGAAATGCTCAGAATAGCTTAGCAGTTAAATAAATAATATGAAAAATTCATACCATCATAAATTTACTATCATAGAAAGCACAATTTTAAATAATTTGTTTTCTAATATTTCTTAACACCTGCTGACATCTTCACTTTTTATACCCCTTAATTTTAGAATTTTAAAAGATTTTAATATTTATAGATAATCAGATTTCCACATCACGTTACAGATAAAAACCACAAAAAAACTGAGACTCTGCGGCGAAGACATATTATATCAAGCATGGACACTACTTTAAAAACTGTAATTGCAATGCGAGCTAAAATTAATAGGCTCAGTAACCTAACAAAGAAACAAAGGGCTTCTGTGAGGGCTGCTCGTGATATATTTAAAAATGAAAACTTTTTGGATAAATTACAAAATATATCTCCAAGTAAAGCATTGATAAAACTTCAATTCAGAGAAATGAAGAAAAAAGGCAAAGGTAGAAGATTTACGGAAGATGAAAAAATTATATCTTTGACTTTACTAAAAAAGAGCCCAAAAGCTTATCGTCTTCTAAGAAAACTTTTTATTCGCCCGGCACCTCAGACATTAATGAAGCTGATCAACAATGCTGATATTAGGCCAGGCATAAATGAGAATATATTTACACGACTTAATGAAAGAGTAAAAAAATGGAAGATTATGAAAAATTATGTGTACTTCTTTTTGATGAAGTTGCACTTAAGCCAAATCTAACGTATAACGAAAGATTTGACGAAGTTATTGGTTTTGTCACCAATGGGGAGGAAACCGAGCATGACTTTGCTGATCATGCTCAAGTTTTTATGATAAGAGGCCTTGTAAAAAACTACAAGCAACCAGTTGGCTTCACATTTGCAGCTGGAGGATCAAAAGGCCCAGAACTGGCAAAACAAATTAAAATGTTTGTTCGTGAATTAAAAAAAACAGGACTGATTGTAGTGGCTACAGTGTGCGATCAAAGAGCTGGCAATAGAAATGCTATCAGGTTGCTTCTTGAAGAATCTCAGGCTACATGGCTAAAAAATGGTCAGGAACCAAAAAATCATACATTGATAATTAATGATAATGAAATTA
The DNA here is from genome assembly GCA_963576735.1 of Bedellia somnulentella. Taxonomy (NCBI): domain Eukaryota; kingdom Metazoa; phylum Arthropoda; class Insecta; order Lepidoptera; family Bedelliidae; genus Bedellia; species Bedellia somnulentella. The sequence goes on along the minus strand of OY755189.1, from coordinate 15,394,640 downwards.
TTCCACTGTATGATACACCCCATTTGATTAAATGTCTGCGTAATAACTTCTTGGTAAAAAATATAAAATATGCAAACATAAATAAAGAGGAGAAGTTGGCAAAGAGCACATTGAAATATTTCATAAAGAAAACCCTTGCTATCAGGGGATACGACTAGTAGGGAAACTGACAGACAGCCATGTAGTCCGATAAAAAATTTCTAAAACGAAAGTTAAATATGCTACTCAATTGTTTAGTCAAACTGTTGCAGCAAATATGGGTTACTTAGCAGGTAATTCTAAATTCATTTTATGCATTAATATATAAATAATAGTAACAAGTAAGTCTCTGCCTACCCCAATGGGAATTAACGGCGTGAGTATATGTATGTAAGTAATGTAGTAATTTATGGAAGATATGATTGAATCCCAGGTGTTAGACTCATTTTTTATAAAATAGTTTTTTAAAAAAATGTTTGAATAGCAACCACTATGCCTTTACTTCAGCGACTATTTTGTATGGAGACCCATCACTAACCATCCTTTAAGATCTTTTTCACATTCAACATCCATATGCTCACGGCTATAAATCCCTAGAATTAGAAATTCCTGAGCCACATTGGGAAAGATGAGTGGGGAAAAGATGGTAAAATAAAGGTTATTTGGAATGTTAATGACCACCTTAAGAAACGGGGTACTGTTAATTCTAAAAAATTCTATGCTGACACTGCACATTCAACTATATGAGAACAAAAAGAAAAATATACTTAAATTATAAAATCTTATTCACACCAGCAAATCAAAAAATAGTAATAACAATAAGCTTTCAAAATCGCGGTTTGCAATTGCGTATAATAAATTATTGTCAACTTGTAACTAAAATAAAATAAAAAAGTTGAGCTGAAATTAAAAAATTGTAACAAGTAAAAAGGAAATTTGTTTAAATTTAGACATTTGGATGTACACTCAAGACTCAAGCATTCACTATGTATATTGTATATCCCCGAAGGGATAGGCACATTTACTAATACTTCTGAACATCACGTGAGATCCCCACCTGGTGACCCACGTTTTGCTTGGACAGTGTATTCACGTGATAGGGGGCAGGCCTATTGTCGTTTTTTCACGATGTTCTCCCTCACTGTTGATAAACATGATAAATTAACTACAGAAACAAATGTTTTTATGGGAAATAGTGATAAATGCTTTTTATCCTTAAATTTGTAGATGATTCCTTCATTTGCCACTTGAAATCCCTGAGATATGTTTAAAATTAATGTCATGTTTTCAGATAAAAATATCATTCCTAAAGAATGTCAAGCAACTGCAGACCTTATGCTATTTGTCGATCACCTGTTTGATTCAATGAATGGACAGAAGCGCACTAAAAAATAGGCATGCAAAACCAGCTCTTGGACCAGTAACCCCGACATCAGTTCACCACAAAATTTGGAGAAATTCCATATCATATTTGCAAAATATGTATTTTGTTAATAAAAATACAGGTAAAGCTGAATCAGTTCCAACCTTAAAGAACTGGATTTGGACATTGGAGGGTTTAGAAGTTCTAATGAAAAAATTGACTGAAGAATTTGGGGTAAATTCAGTTTGGATGCGCCACCTAAATCAAGATCCCTAAGTAAATTTTTTTGGTTCCATCCGGAGCCATGGGTGCCGTAACAATAATCCTACCCCAGAAAGGTTTCAGTCAGCCTTTACAAGCTTACTTATTAATAATCTCTCCAGTGTCTAACTAACTAACTGTGAAAATGATTTTGCATCTGCACTTCATGCCCTTGTCAGAAATGAGGACTGCAGAACCAAAAATATCCAAATTGAATTGGAATCTGCAAATTTAAATGTAAATTTGCAGTCCATAATTGTAAAATATAATACGCAAGCTAAATGGGCCAGTATTCAATATGTGAGTGGGTATTTTGCTGTACAGGCTAAAAAGTATATTTTCAAAAGTTGCAGTGGTTGCAAAATCAGTTTAATAAGTGACACTGAGTCAGAATACATAAAATACAGGGAGTACAGCAAAAGAAGGTGGCTCTGTAGTCCTACTCAAGATTTGATTATAAACATATCCCATATTCAAGACATTGCATACAATGTGATACGAGATCAAAAACATACCAAATTAATAAAAGAATTAATTAAAACTCTTTCACTGATGTATATTGACTTTGATTATATAAAATGTGATCAACATAAAGATAAATTAATATATTTTTTAATTAATAAAGTTAGCAGATTTTTCATTTTTAATTATTATTAAAATATATGCAATGTCTCATACGGGAAACGAAAAGTAGAAGATGACAAGGACATATTGGAGATTAAAGCAAAACGAAAATTTGATAAAAACTCTAAAAGGAAAAGAAACTGATTCAGCTTTTTCTCAATTTATTAAATGATATATGCGTTTCTTTTTTATTCTACACCCTTATCCTCATTCTGCGATTTACATGTCATATATTAAGTTTAAAGCTCGCCTAAACGCCGGTGGTTTTGAAAACTACTACTCGTAGTTCGGATATCAAACAATTATACTAGAATCCAATTGGAATCAAATATTTCGCGGCATAAATTTTGAATAATGTTTCCAAAATTTGATAATAGATGGCGCATAATGCAAGAACGCAGAATATGTATTAGAGATTGGTCTCTATTTCCTATATATTAATGTACTCTGTGGTGTGAGTGAGTGAGATTGAGATATTTTGATTGATTCAGCAATTTAGTTTATCAATTAATTATTAAAATATTTTTTCTAGTGTAATTAAGTAAATAAATTTCGTGTAGGCGGTGATAAATTGTTGAAGTCTGCTCAAATAAAAATAGTACTTCGCCATGTCGAATGACGAAAGCGCTTTAAAACAATATCTTGTGAAATACAAACACCCCGATTATACATCTCGTGAAATTATCACTGTGATACAAAGATACAGAAGTTTGATGTACCGTTTGGAGGCTTTCGTTTTTAACAATGGATCCAGAAAAGATTTAATAAACTTGGTAGGCACCATCCCAGTCAACTACAAAGGGGCATTCTACAATATACCTGTTTGTATATGGCTCATGGACAAACACCCTAAAGCTGGTCCTCTTTGTTTCGTTAAACCTACTCCAGACATGTCTATCAAAGTATCCAAGTATGTGGATAGCAATGGCAAAATCTATTTACCTTATCTGCATGAATGGAATAATAATTCAACACTGTTAAATCTAATTCAGTGTATGATAACAGCATTTGGTGAGTTGCCTCCGGTCTATACCAAGAAAGCACCTTACCCAACTAACACATTTATGCCACAGACTGGGTTCCCCTATCCTCAAGTCAGTCAGCAACCAGGATTTCCTGTCCCTGGAGTTCCATACCCTACCACATCTAATTTACCTTATCCTAATTATGGTGCACCATATCCTGGTCAAATGCCTGTGAATGGAACACCATACCCTCAGATGCCTAACCCTACTCCATATCCACCAGCAACTGGATATCCCAAAGAACCTGATACAGCTGGTGGCACAATAACTGAGGAACATATAAAGGTGTCTCTTCTATCAGCTGTAGAAGATAAGCTTAGAAGAAGGCTGAGGGAGCAGTCCCAACAATCTCAGGCTGAATTGGAAACACTGAGGCGGACCCAACAAGAACTCACAGAGGGCAAGGCTCGCCTGGAAGATATGCTTTTGAGGCTGCAGCAGGAAAGAGGGGAGTTAGAAAAAAACTTGGGAGCTTTACAGGAAAAAGAAAAAGACATGCTAGCTGCCCTTGAACGTTTACAGGAGCAAGAAGGCATAGACGTGGATGAAGCGGTAGTTACCACTGCACCGTTATATTCTCAGCTTCTTAATGCATTTGCTGAAGAAGCAACTCTAGAGGATGCCATATACTATATGGGTGAGGCTCTGCGCAAAGAAGTCATAGATCTGGATACATTTTTGAAACAAGTGCGTACCCTAGCTCGCAGGCAGTTTACATTGAGAGCTATTATGCATAAATGTCGGCAGAAAGCACAGTTAGCTTGCTAGTAGACTGAATTTATAATTGCCCACTAGATGTGTATGTAATCATATTTATAAAGAAAACAATGTTACTGTATAATATAATTTTTTACTATGACCCTTGGGATGTATTGATAATGAACATGAATTTGTAATTACGTTAAAAAGGGTTCAGGCTTTTTGTCCTGTGTCTGACAGTCATTGAGAAAAACTTATGTTTAGTTATCAAATCAACCCAATATGGAAAGATCTATGAATATGCTGTACTATCGATTGATGGTATAAATCTTGGATGATTATTTGCTATAAATTTTCTATGTACTGTTACTTTAAGAGTTAATATAATTAATAGATTTTCTTATGATTTGGCTGATACAGGTGATAATGAAAGAGATTTTGTTTCCTTGCAATTGCCTTGGTTAGAGCAAGTACTATAAAATTTCATTGGAAACTTATTTGATCCTGTTATATTACCTAAATGATGTGAAATTAGATACCGAAGTTCATTCATCATAGTTAGGTTTCTGAATGTGATAGCTGCCTAATGGAGGTTCTAAATCTTTATATGTATTTTAGTCAATATTTCACATGTATCCAATTTTTTATTTCTGCATTAGTCAAATTAAGTTTATTAGGTGATAATATAAAAAATCATATAAAGGACAATATTTACAAATATAATTTCATTGGTTGTTGTGTTGTTAATACTCAGATTACATCATTACTTCAGGTATGATTCATATCTGAACACAGGAGCTACAAAAATATTGGTAATTATTATGTATTTTGGTTTGGAAAAAAAACATACAAATGTCTGTCTTGAAATTGGTTTTTTATAATATTTTAAATGATTTAGAGGACTAAAAAGAATTGTGCTGGTTTAGATTAATATATTGTTCAAAGTATAAGTTTCCCTTATTCTGTTTGCCTTAATTCAGCTAAGCTATTCGGTACGATCATAATTTTGAGAGCACATTTAAATCACAAGATGCATATAAATAACTATCAGTATTTAAATTTTCATGACAATGACTTAGTTTAATCAGTATCTGCAGAACTAGATAGGAGTTTTATGATGATGATTCATTTATTGGTGTATCTTACTAAGACAGAGAGTACTTTTTATAGTATGAATTTCCTTATTTTTTTTAAAACTCTTGTCATCAACAGTTCTGTAGTACCGTTTATATAATTACCTTTTTGAATGGTAGATGCACCCTACAGAAGCCTATAATAACTTCATTTGCAAAGATGCTACTTAGTAAATTTCTTAAACTTAAAAGAAAATGTTTTAGCACAAGTAGACACAAAACTTTATTTTCTGTGAGGAAATTGAATAAATGAACAAATTTAAATGCTATAAAAATGTTCCTTATTATTAGAACTGATATTAATTTGGATCTGACTCAGCTGTTTTTTTTGTAATTTGATATGTATTCTTTTGAATATATTTGTTATAATTATGATTATTGTTTGTAAAAAGTTTACAGAACACACAGCATGTAGCTCAGTATTCCATATAATAATTATAAAAAATATTGGTAAGCTAATTAAAGGTAAACTGAATTGCTAAAATGTATTCGTCATGTCATCGTCATTTTTTATTGTGCCTTCAACACTTAAGTACCCAATGGCTAAGAGTTTATTTAAAGTCCCTAAATAGTGTGAAGAATATAAGTTATCTTAAATGCCATTCTTTCTACGTTTGTGAGCGCCATACGAAAGATACCGTTTGTTAGTAATTTGAGTATGTGGTGTGATCTTCATGTATAATATAATCGTTGTTGTATTTTTTAAATAATGATATGAAACATTGTAATTAAATAATTGTCATAATAAAAAGGAAATATTTATGTATTTTGTTTTATTTGCTGACAAAGTTTGGAGAATTTGGTGAAGTGCTCGTAATTCTATCTTGAGTTCGTGGATCAAAACGAGATGGCATAATTAAAATACGTTTTTTACGAAACACACCGTATTTTCTCAAATGAAATGACGAGCGTGCTAGCACTGATGCACTGGTAGCATGAGGCTTGTGAGCGCGTTTGACACATGAGAAGTGAGAAACTGACAGATCGCTTATACAAAATCTGTCAGTATCTCACTTCTCACATGACATACTCGCTCTCACACGCCTCATGCTACGGGGGCTGGAGTTGCAAGTGTCATATAAGCTACGTCCACACTGTGCCTTTTTTTTGTTCAATAAGGGCATGCGTCATAGCGCAGTCAACAGCGCACGTGAGGCATGCCCTTAATGCATGCGCGATGACAGTTGAAAGCGGAGCGCGCGCTGTGTTGTAAGTGTTCCGGTGTCGGGTGGATTTCCGTGCGTCATAGCGTTCAACAACAAGATGGTGGACGAAGAAAAAGATTTAACATTAAGTTTTATTGAAGATTACAGAAGCTTTCCACAACTCTGGGATCCTAACAATAAACTTTACACGAATAAAGTAAAGAGGAACGATGGTTTTTTTTCTGGAATTTCTTATGACCAAGTAAGCTGCATATATTCCCCCAAGTAAAATATTGTCGTCGCACATGTTTCCAACAGAAACTCAAACTACGAATAAAGTATGGTGTTGGTTTCAATTAACGCATTCTTATTGTAAGCGTCAATTGAAAGTTGAATAGAAAGATGAAGACGAAAGTTGAAGATGAAAAGGCACAGTGTGGACGTAGCTATAAAGGCGGATAAAGGTATTGGTATACAAATTATGTTTCAATAATCATACATGCAGGTCAAACACAGAACCTCCTTTCTTTTTTTAGTCGGTTAAAGCACTAAAACCTTCTCCTAAATGTAACAAATACTTTTCTAAATCCGCATCTAAATAGCTTCAGCCAAACGCGAGATAATCGCGGACAAATATACATACATACATGCAAACAATCGAACTGAGAACCTCCTTTTTTTGAATTCGGTTAAAAATGTTGAAATTGGTAACTCAGCGCGATCTCTCCTCAGCTGGCTTTCCATTAAAACAATAAATCATATCGAAAGTATGGTTTCCTCATGGAACAACGATGTCTTTTTCTACTTCTTCATCCAATCGACATCCACTGCTTGTAAGCTTCCATTAACTGGATCTATTCATTTTGCTGATACCATTAGGAGGCTGAACACTAATTAATTTTCCTTTAATTTGGTATTTATAGAATTATTACGCCCACAAAATTGGATAATCTGAAGTTTAAAATTTCTTCATAATCTTTCTTGTTAAAGTCGGGCGGACGGATTTTTATCAGGCGGGGGGTACAAAGGACGGTAATTTAAAAATTAACTGAATTTTTTGTATATGAGAATGGTATCCGCCATCCGCTACGATGTAGATTAATACTTGAAAGAAAAGCATATTGATATCACTTTGCTCAGGGTGAGTCCTCGGTACACTCGTGCAATTTAACATGCTCATTACACTTGACCATTAATGACTAATTCCACGCTCGGTTCAACATTTTACTATCCTAACATGGCTTAACTTAACTATCAGCCCACCAATATGGCTGTTATTGCAAAAAAGGGCCCTCCTTTAAAATAATCAATATGATCAAATGAAGCATCGTTGGTGATGGGTTTCAATTCACATTTCACACTAATGCACGGTGTGACAATCGCACCAACGACTGGCTAATGCTCAAGAAAAGCCGATGAACCAGACCAGCACAGAGCTGGTTGCATTGAATGTCCAGTTATGGAATGGAAGTCTATATGTTGAGGTGGTGATGCTGTTTCGAACAGAGTATTAAATCACGTATGAAAGTAGAGCTGTGTAGTGTCGGCTTAGAATAGCACTACCCCATTTCTTCCGGTGGGTGTACGTAAGAGGCGACTAACGGTATTGGGGCTTTCAAGGGATTTTTGGGCGATGCGGTTGGAGACCCATCACCAACAACCATTATTTCACCTTCTTTTCCCCACTCAAGTTCCAAAAGTGGCTAAGGAATTTCTAATTCCATAGCTCTGGCTACCCCTTCAAGGGGTTTTGAGCCGTAAGTATATGTATTTATTAAATCAAACACAAAATATCTAATAAATAAAGGAAAGAAAAATTTCGACACAGGCGGGAATCGAACCCGCGACTTCGGGTACCCGTCGCTCTGTCAATTGAGCTACCGTGTCAATGGCTGCCAGCGCGAAATTCTTCTATTTCTTTTACACGTTTAAGTAGTGTTTGCGTTTCCTACCTTCGATTTTTTACTAATTTTTTATTCTTTATTTATTAGTAATATTCCCCACATGAGGTTTTCATGAACTAAAAGATTTAAATTACAAAAAATCTAAGTTAATACATTTATTTCCTGGACAAAATTTAGGACAGGGCATATACTTTTAAAAAGTTCTAGTGGTTTCTCGATAGAATTTTGGATATTTAAATCTTGTCAGGATTTGCCAGCGTCCCAGTGTCTTGTTCCAAGGAAATAGACTTGGCGAATGCGGTGATGAGGCCCAGCGCTGCAGCCGGGGAGTCCGTGGGTACCATATGGCCTGCGCCTCTTACCATCACTTCAGTGAAATTTCCAGCAGTCTTGTAATATCTGTAACCAAGTACAATCGACAATCCTGTATTTGTACGGACATGAAAAACTGATCTGGATGTCCCTAAAAAAGTACAATGTCGTACCCAACTCATTGGAACACACTATTACATAACGTTTAAGACAGCCATGGGAGTTTACTCGTACCGTTCTCTCCGTGAAAAACCGTAAATAAACTTTACTAAGACTTTGGAAAAGACCCTTTCATTGGCATCATCTGAATCATTCAGTGCTTTTTACATGTATACTGAGCATGAACAGCCGAGGTGTCTATCAGAATTTAATTTAAATCTCACCCTCAGTTCAGGCAGCGCCTAGCGTTTACCACTTTAAAAGATCCTGCAAAACCACTCACGACTTATTCTCAAACATCATAAAAAGAAGTCTCCAGCCGCGCCTTTTGTGCTCCGGGCCTTAGTCGTTTCTTACAACAACCGTGCGTAGAAATGAGTTATTGCTATTGTAAGCAGGTACTACCTATTTGTCTAATACATACACATACACTGCTATATTTCCCTAGAAGGGATAGCCAAGGCTAAGGAATTATAAATTCCTCAGCGACTTTTGGAAGTTGAGTGGAGAAAAGATGGTAAGAACAAAGGTTTTTGGTGATGGGTCTCCAACCGCATCGCCCAAAAATCCAATAAAAAGCCCCAATACCCTTAGTCGCATCTTATGACACCCGTGGGTAGAAAGGTGAAGCGACATTCTAAGCCGGCACTACACGGCAAATCTAATATATTTAGATTATACGAACCCAGCCAAGACGTCATTATGGTACCACGCCTGCCTCTTGGACGCCTTGAACTGCTCAGTGTTGGAGAACTCGAAAGAGTCGTAGGTGTTCACGGATGGATGGTATGCCACTATTATGTCGAGGTGCCCACTGGAATATAAAAAAAATAATGCTTACATGAAATACTTTCCTATAGGCATTATAGTAGATACATACATATACTCACGCCATTAGTTCCCATTGGGGTAGGCAGAGACTATTGATCGCCACTTCGCACGATCCTGACAAACCTCTCTAGCTTCGTTTACATCCATCAATCTTTTCATACATGCTCTTTTATTCTTCATACTTTGGACGCCAGCCTTTTTGAGCACACTCTCAATTTGGTCCAAGTGTGTTCTGCATTATAGTAGATGTGATGGAAAAGTGTTGGTACTTAATAAAGAAACCTTACATATTGCCGCACGATATTTTTTCAACTACGCATAAACTCTTTCTTAACACTAACGCCCGATTTCTGAATTGAGTATTCAAGCTGAGAACGACTTAAGTATTGTTTTGTCTCATTCAGTTGTTAAGATTTCAATGCGACAGAACGATACTTAAGTTGTTTTCAGCTGGAATACTCAATACAGAAATCGGGCGTGTCAGTCCCATGGCTATTTTACTTTCCCAGCACTAGATGTCCCATAATCATAAAAATTTAACCTTGTTTAAATCGTTTACATGATTGGGAATTTTGGATTCGATTCCCGGGAGAACAATACAAAAATCCAAATTTTAAAAGAAATTTAACTTTGGTAAGTATATTGAAATGTGACAACGTTCAATATCGGACTTTCGTTCTTATCGTCAACGTTTTCCTCTGAGGAAGACATCATATCATAACATATATGATGTTTTTTTTTTTGAGTATCATATGTACAATACAGATACAGGGCTCTTATGTACTTTCCCTCGGCTATGTCATCTCATATGGAGAGAGAGTACCTTAAATATAGAATATGGAACATTTTACTGAAAGAAAACTTTATTTGAATTTTAAAAACATTTTAATCTGCTACATTACATATAAAAAATAAATAAATTTCAACTGTGAATAGATCCCGCTAAGTAAGAAAAAATACACCTGTAATTTTATGATACCGACCGGAACTCTTCATCATAGGGATTATTTTTTGCAAAGAAACATAGTGACGGAAATAAAATAAGACAATATTTTTTTAGTATTTTCTAAGATTTTCACGATTGCACATTATAATTGAAACAACTTTTGATTTTCGGATATTTTAAAGATCTGCCCTTAAAAATTTAAAATCTAATGAAGACATAGTAGTTCTACGCGCGGATAAAGGTAATTCAACAGTAGTTATGGATACGTCTGAATATAAGAACAAAGTATCACAATTATTGTCAGATGACTCAACCTACCAAAAAGTCAAACGAGATCCCACGACTAAAATACTCAAACAAACATCTGATTTAATAAAAAGACATAGTGATACCCTAACGTTAGACTCGAAAGCCTTATTACCATCGTGTGTGAAACCTCCAAAACTGTATGGGTTACCCAAAATTCACAAAGTTGACCACCCGCTTCGTCCAATAGTAAGCCAAATTGACACACCAACATACAAATTGGCAAAACATGTGGCAAAGATACTATCACCACTTCGAGGAAAAACTGAAGCCTTTGTGAAGAATTCCTATCAATTCATTAATGACATCAAGAACTTAAGTCTTAGTGATGAGGACATTATGGTCAGCTTTGATGTTCAGTCTCTTTACACCAGTTTACCAATACAAGACTGTGTTGAAGTTGTCACAGAAAGGTTAACAAATGCTGACATACCTTTAGAATATGCAGAATTACTTAAGCACTGCCTTACAACTGGCTACTTACTTTGGGATAAGGAATTCTACATCCAGACTGATGGTGTGGCAATGGGATCCCCAGTCTCTCCTATTGTAGCCGATATATTCATGGAACGATTGGAGGAGATTGCACTAAAATCCTTCCCTGTCACTCCAAAGGTTTATAAGAGGTACGTAGATGATACTTTTGCAATCCTACCCAAAAACATAGTCTTTGCATTCTTAGACCATCTTAATTCCATTAACCCTAAGATCCAATTTACAATGGAATTAGAGACTAATAATAGTTTAGCCTTTCTAGATGTCCTCTTGATAAGGAATTCTGATAACTCAATTAGTCACACAGTTTATAGGAAACCCACCCACACTGATAGGTACCTCAATGGTGACTCACACCACCATCCATCTCAGTTAGCTACTGTTGGTAAAACTTTGTTTCAGAGAGCCAAACATCTTTGTGACGAACACCATCTTGCTGGAGAGCTCAGTCATGTGAAACAAGTTCTTCACAACAACAAGCTGAAATTGCCCCGCCAACGTCACCGCTCCTCCGATAAACCACCTACTGTCGAAAGACTCCCTGCAACTCTACCTTTTGTAAAGGGTGTAACAGACAAAATTAGTACTGTGTTACAGCGTGCTTCCATTAAGACCTACTTCAAGCCGCACCAAAAGATAAGTCAGTTTCTAAGACCTATCAAATGTCAGATCCCTTTACAAGATGCAGGCGTTTATAAACTAGACTGTGAGTGTGGTCTTTCATACATCGGCCAAACAAAGCGTAGTGTAGCAACTCGCGTTAGAGAACATATTGCTGATATGAAGAATAGGCGTCCTGGAAGATCTGCTTTGTGTGAACACACCTTCGATAAGCCAAACCACCACATGCGTTTTGACAAACCTACAATTCTAGCAAAAGAGAATCGATTGATACCTAGAATGATACGCGAGTCTATTGAAATAAAGAAACATCCAAACTTCAATAGAGATGATGGTTGGCAATTACCACCTGCTTGGAACCCGATCATTAGCACAACCAAGCGAGGGAAGAACACTAGCAAGACTCCAGATAACATTAGCTCTTTTTGTACATAGCAAATATTAAACGCAAATGTAACTTAAAATTTTGTGAAGGTAGTTAGTATTAATAATTTTATAGTACTGTATAATGACAAATAACACCTCAGTCTTCCCGTGACCATGATAACTGAAAAGTTTTCGAAACGTCGGGCTTTAAAAATAATGTAATAATACGCGATTAAAATATCCGAAAATCAAAAGTTGTTTCAATTATAATATTTTTTTAACATTTGATGTTAATTATGCTTAGAAAAATGTAAACCTGAAATGGCCGTGACAACTGATGGATAATATAATACTAGGACAATGAGTGCTTACTTAAGGAGTACACTTTAATTTACTATTATCATTCATGAAGTACATGATAACATGATAAAGAGATACGTTATTATTAGGTTCCTGGTTTATACAACTCTTTTGTCCATCTCAATTGTGTAGCTGGCTGGCAAAAGGTCGGTTCGATTCCCGGCTGAACCAGTTTATTTTGGAATTATCTATAATGTTTATTAAAATTAAAATAATCTCTCCTTTTAGTAAATTGTTCAATATTTATGGTACTTTCCCCGCATGTGGCACAGCCAATGGCATAGCCAAGAGACGCCCTATATATGTGTTGTATAATATTAATATTATTCTTAGGGCTAATTTGGCATATTTTAAATGAGTAGCTAATCCAGTTACTAACTTATAACACATGACTCTGTAGTTCTCAAGCAGCTCCTCAATCCACGGTTTTGCGGTGTTCATGAAGTCAGGCACCAGTTTCCTGTACACCACACCGATGGATGTAAAGTTGGTGTTGCCGACGTGAAGTGCGCGGCGGATGTCGTCTCTTTGGATGAACTCCATGAAAGGTCCATCCAGGTCTATTTCATCCACTAAGTAGTTGTATAAGTTACTCAGTTTGGATTCAGACAGGAAAATTCGGAGCAAGAAATTGTAGTACTGAAAAAAATAGGGTTTTGTGTAACTAGTTGATTTGGTTGACTTTGTTTGCCAATTAAATTAAAAATATCTGGATATACCCGAAAAATAAAATTAAGTGTGTTTAGTCCTGCTAGTGTCGAAGTTTTTGTTTCCTTGATTGATTAGTGGTTAGACTTGTTTTTCAAAACCATGAGATATATAAGATTTCATATCTCAGACGTTTTAAATATTCAGACAAATTTTCATAAAAATCAATCAGGCCATTTCGAGGACTTTTGTTACAAATTTACAATCCAAATACTCGTGACATCATAATTCCATACAAGGAAAATAAAATTCCTGTTTTTGGTAAACAGAGTTTTTTTCTGACACGCTACCTACTCAAAAGTTTATAGAACCACTTACAGCATAAGCCTTGATCATCTGCCCCTCCCTCACGAACTGCTCGACCGCCAGCTCCAGCTGCCGCATATAGTCGGCCACCTTATCGTCCACCAGCCCCGCCTCGCGCACGAAGTAGCTGTACCGCTGCAGAGATACTGGGTCCATGAAACCGTTGCCGATTGCTAAGCCCTGGGGAAATTTAAATGCAAAGTCGGTATACCGACCATAAATTTACGTTAGCGTCGTAAAAGCAAAATATGCAAACTTTTCAGAATTTAATTAATTATTATCATCTATCGATGTTAGACATGATATAAAATTGGTTATTTTTTACATGACACATCACGCCATCTAGTCAAATAATTGAAAGTTATTCACGCGGAACACCAGTACATACCAGTTGTTAGGGAGTTTATAACACAACGTTCACGAATCATACAAATTTAGAAACTGTCACAAAACCTTTTTTTTCTCAGGAACCTCATTCCTAATTTATTGTCAAGAAAATATTAGAAATCATACACTTACTTGTAGATTAATTGGCTCATCCTCATGCCTATGCCAATGAATCTGTACCGCCAGCGACGGGATGTGTTTCCCGGCGTAAGACTCCCCGGATATTATGAGCGGGGCTTTCCGTAGTTCTGGAAATATTTTCATGAATTGCTGCAGGGCGGAATATAGGTTTTCACCGATCTGGAATTCATTTAAATATTATAAAGGTATCTTTACTTGAAGCTTTTGTTAGAATTTTCTCTAATATCATGTTGAATATTGTAAAGATTTGCGTTGTTCAGAAGAGTTGTAAATAATATGCTAAAGAGTTTGTCTGCTTGAACGCGCTGCTCTCAACCACTTCGGAAACCTTGCAAGAGCGCTATTTGATCGTCACGATATCGGTTAGAATGAGATGAAAGTATAAGATACTATGTACGTGCGAAAGAGATAGCGTTTTTATACCCGAAGATCGCTCGGGCTAGCCCTGCTGGTCCGATATTTTTTTTTAAATAAATAGTATCTTTATTAAGGAAAGCTGTAGATTAAGCATTGTAGTTAATTTATTTGAAACCCTTTACCCATGAAGCGCGTCGGCGGATAGCCAATAATAGATATCAAATAAAATTTACGATTAGAAATGTTTACTACCAAGCCTCCTATAAAGACAATATCACAACATACCGTTGTCTGATTGGTGGCATAACCTCGGTCATCATCGGTGAAGCTGTAGCCAGTTCCCACCGGGTTATCTATGAACAGCAACGAATGGTTTTTGCCCCACGAGTACTTCATTTCTGAAAAATACAAAAATTGACATACATAAAGTAGTCCCAATTTAGGTCAATAATTTACCTTTTGAAATCACTACATAAAAATGCTCTAATCGCCTTTGAGTTATTGCAGAGATGTACAGGACAGACATTACATAATAGATTATAAAGATTAGATATGTGTAAAAGTTTTTAAATCTCAAGTTCATTCGAATTCAATGGTTATGTAAATTATTTTACTGCGATGCGAAAATACAGAGTCGACTCCATTCCAACACCTTTTAACAATCCGCATTATTGGCGGTAGATAAATGTTATTTTGAAATCTTTAGATCTAATTCGCAACTTCTAATACGAGGGGCATGCCAAAAGAAGTTAGATACTCTTTCCTCATTTAATTGACACTGGCAAGCTATACACCATCTTATAGGCTGGTTATTTATTGACATATTTGAATATAGAACACACTTCTTTTATTTATTTTTTATTTGAATGAGCATAATTTTCCGAGTATCTGGCGGGAATTCACTTGCAACAATGGACCTCATAGTCGACGTGATTTTCGCGCTATGATTTATTATGACTTTAAAAAAGATTTAAAGACTCAAGAATATTTGAAACTTTTGGCTTCTACTTTTGGTGAGTCTGCTTGTTTCCTAGCAACAGTATTCAATTGGTTTGCTGAATTTTAAAGAGGACGGGTATGTCTCGAAGATGAAGCGAAGACAGGACGGCCGCCAACCGAAGTCACGCAAGAAAACGTTTGTGCAGTCGAAAAACTTATTCGCGAAAACATAACATAATACATAAACATAAACGTTCACGCCCAATATCCCCGAAGGGGTTGGCAGAGGTACTAATACTTCTGAACATCACGTGACTTTGTCACCTGGTGTTCAGAGTACCCACGTTTTGCATGGACAGTGTACTCACGTGATAGGGGGCAGGCCTATCGCCGTTTTGTACGAATACACTGTCACATGACTAAGTACAACTCAGCCATGTGGGTTTCCTCACGATGTTTTCCCTCACCGTTAACAACCATGATAAATTAACCACACATATGTCTTTAGAAAAGACAAATTGGTGTAGGCCCGACCCAGGATTTAAACACTAGTCGCTTGCACGATAACCGAGTGTTCTACCCACTGGGCTATCACGGTTGCTTAATTAATATCGCGAAAACTGACGAATTACATATGTAGAGCTAGAGCGAGAACTAGGAATTGGATCAGCAGCAATGCAAACCATAATTCACGACCACCTTTCTCTCCGTAAACGTTGTTCGGGATGGGTGCCGCACAAACTTACCGATGAGCAGAAAGTCTGTCGGGTGGATTGGTGCCTATTCATAATAGATAAATTCAACGGAGGCGAGAAAAAAAACGTATATGATATACTGACTGGTGACGAAAGATGGCTTTATAACTATGATCCCGAATTAAAGTGACAGTTGACTGTATGGTGCTTTGAAGAAGAGCCAACTCCAACGAAATGTCGACGCTCGAAATGCTAAAAAATGAAAGAACGGTGAATTCTGAATGGTTTGTAACAGTTTATGATACAACAGTAATATCAGCCTGGTGTGACAAGCGACCGAAGTTAGGAATCCGGCGCCTTCTCTGGCACCACGACAATGCGGCGCTGCACACGTCTGCCAGAACACTAGACTTTTTCAACTCCAAAAATGTGTCAATTATCCCTCACCCGCCATATTCCCCCGACCTAGCACCTTGTGATTTTTACTTGTTTCCAAAAATCAAAGAAAAACTAAAGAGGAAGAGGTTTGAAAGCAAAGAAGATGCCCTGGTTGCCTATAATTACGAGATTTCTGAGGTATCTAAAGAAGAGTGGTCACAGGTATTTTCCAATTGGTTCAGACGTATGGAAAAGTGTATACGTGCTCAGGGTGAATATTTGGAAAAGATCGATACTTCTAATAAAGAATACATATTATAGTTTTTGAGTATCTAGATTATTTTGGCATGCCCCTCGTAACTTAAAGTTGCTTTTATCCTATCGAACTACCAATACTCTTGGCTTTATAATTAAAAATCTAAAATAAACGATATTAGATGAGGGGACTCCAGTCGCATCGTCCAAAAATCCCTTAATAGTCCCAATACCGTTAGTCGCCTCTTACGTACACTCACCGGAAGAAATGAGGTAGTGCTTTTCTAAGCCGACACTACACAGCACAATCATGAAATTATTATTATAAATCATTCCTCACCTTCCAAAGTGCCATCAGTAGTTACAGCGAAAGGGCCAATCTCAGTAAAGAGGCCAAACAGCGATGACGCTCCAGGGCCTCCTTGCAGCCAAATGATCAAAGGAGTATTCTCGACGGGTTTATCAGCCACCGGGAAGTACCAGAACCATAGGTTGGAGTTGTACTCCTTGTTTACCTAAAATTAATATAACAACGTCGTATTCTTGTTGACCTAAATTAAGGTAACTTTTTCTTGCCGTGAGCCACTCTCCTACATTATCAAAATGACAGGTAATGACAGGTACTAAAAAGAAAATAAAATAAATTGGAATTTGCGACTACTCATTTACATTTTTTTTTTTTTGTTTTTTTTTTTTGTTTACCGGTGGGGAAATCCTCATAGGATCCCCCGTCGCTCGAGAGAGCGACGGGGGTATGTCGGACTTTTACCGACTAAAACCCCACCGGTTCGGTGCTGCTGGCCCTGCGGCCTGTGCGGCGTCACCTTAACTTGTGTGCCGGGCGGCTGAAGGCCGCCCTGGCGGCGAAAAGGAGTGTACCTAAGCTAAGTCGGATAGGGTGAGTATAAAAATAAAATAGACTCTAGTTGAGTCTGGTGTGACTCTAAAATTAGTGTTAGGTTCTACGACCTCGCCGGCGGGGTCGGTGTCTGGAGTGATAGTTGTTGTTGGTGTGACCGCGAGCGCCGGTGGCCCCTGAGGCCTCGAGCTCGCGGGTGGTGTCGTCGTCGGGATCCGAGAGCACGCTACGTGGGCGTCGAATCCCGGCGTCCGGGGAAATCGTGTAGTCGAGCGAGGCTCGGAGTAAGGGGTTGGGGTGATCAGGGATCTTATCAAAGTATCTACGTGAGATTTGTTTGAAATGATCCCTGATAGTATTGAGTCCTAAGTCTCTGTGGAGATCATAGTTCCTAATATACCAAGGCGCCCCTACCGCCTTGCGCATGAACCTATTCTGTATCACCTGGAGGCGGTGTATCAAGCCCTCTCTGGCGTGTGCGAACGCAACACTACCGTACGAGAGGACCGAGCGTATACATGTTTTGTATAGTGTAACTTTGTGACGCAGTGGTAACTTACTGCGAGCACAAAGCATCGGTGATAGCCTATTCAGGACGAATGAGGCTTTGTTGCGTATGTATTTGATGTGGTGTGACCATGTAAGCCGGGGATCAAAGACAATACCGAGGTATTTGGTCTTTTTCACCCACGGAATAGGTGTACCGTTACATATATTTTTTATACAGGCTTATTTATTCTTCTCAATGTGTCCCCCATGCTTAACCTCTGCGGATGTTACCATCCACATTGGCTTTATATCTATATTCCTTACCGTCAAATAACCAGCATAGCTGTCCATATCGGGAAGCAGCAAGTCTGGAGTGACGTAGGCCGCCTCTCTCGCCTCAGCCAACATGTTCTTTTCGATGTATTTGGACAGCAGCAGCGGTTCGCCGGCGTCGTGGCTGGTTCTACTACGCCCTTGCTTGTACGTCTAAAAAAATCACAAACTATACAGTCCAAAAGGAATGAATGAAGATTACTTATTGCAAAAATATTAATTATTAATAAAACAGTTTGACAAAGATACGTAATTTCTGTATACGATGTAGAGTTTTCTCAAATTAAATAGATAAGGAATAAATTTCAAACATTTTCTAAGCTTCTGGGACCGGGGAGGTTACGGGTTTGTAATATTTGTAATAAAGATAAATGAATGTTTCTTAGTCTAAGGTGTTATTTATATGAGTATTAAATATTAATAATATTGTTACGACATCTGTTCGCAAGTAGGAGATAGGATTTGCCACTACTAGATTATACTAGATGGCGTTACTAGTATTTTAATAAGTAAAAAAAGGAATTACTAGATGTTTCTCGAATATCGACTTTTCGAGAATGTGGTACTAGAACTTTCTGTAATATTCGCGTATTTGAGATTTGGCATATATAAAGAGCAACGCGTGCTACGGAGTTATTGGAGTGCGAAGAACTAAAGCGAGAACAAGCGAAATACTAGAGCGAAGAAATTAAATACGACAGTGCAGTGATATACGGATTACGGAAATAAGCTTAACGGTGTAGACAGTGTTACTATAACGGAGTAAATTAGTGTTGTTAATTAGTGCGAGTATCGATAGTTAATTATCGATAGTGTTTGTTGTGTTGTGTAAACTGCGTTATTGGTCAATAAATATAATTACACCTTATTGCACGAAAGTGTGACTGGTATTTATCAAATTAAGAACCCGGTACGTAACAATTGGTGACAGAAGTGGATTTGAAGATGCCAGTTATGCCGAAGGAAGACGGAAGAGAGGGTGTGAAGACACGCGCTCAGAAAGCCGCAGAGGGTGAACAGCTGTCGGAAATGAGGTCATCGGTCACGAACCCTCGGAGTGACATTCCAGAGGAGACGTCCGCGGTGACTAACGCGCCGTCTACATCAACGGCGCCGGCGGCCGCAACTAATACTGACTTGGCGATGATAGTTGAAATGTTTCAAAGCATGCGTGAAGCACAACAAAGCATACAGGATGTTGTGAAAAACATACATTCGGAGGTACAGGGTGTTGTGAAACAAGAAGTTCGTGAGTTGCGCGAGGAACAGCAAACTAAGTTCTCACAAGTTCTCACTGCGGTCAATGAAGTCAGTGGTCGGGTGGTTACTGTGGAAAAAGACGTAGAGCAGATGAAGGAGCAGGTAACCACTATTGAGAAAGATATCGATGACATGAAGACCGACTTCCGCGAAATGGAGAAAAGGGTTCTGCAGCTTGAATCACGACCGGTCAAGGTTGTCTCCGGTGAGAATGTAGTAGCTGTCCATGGTCCTCGTGTGAAGGTTCCTCCCTACGACGGAACAACATCCTGGTCGGCGTATAGACATCAGTTCCAGACTGTTGCGGCTGCCAATGGTTGGACTGATGAACAGTGTTTGACTGCACTGACGGTGGCGCTCCGAGGTCAAGCACTGTCAGTAATAGAGGCGCTGCCGACTCCGAGTGGTGGTTTCAAGGACCTGCTGGATGCGTTGGAGTCTCGCTATGGAGAGCGACACCTGGAGCACGGGTTCCGCGCTCAGCTGCGTGATAGGGTCCAGCGTTCCGGAGAGGGACTTCAGCAGTGGGCCCTTGAAATCGAGAAGCTCGTCCGCAAGGCCTATCCCAGTGTAGATCCGAAGACACGGTGGAAATGAACCTGGTGCAAGCATTCGTCGACGGCATCAGAGATATCGAAGTGAGAACAGCGGTGAGACTTCAACACCACACGTCTCTCAAGGATGCCTTGGCGAACGCTCTAGAAGTTGAAGCTTGCCGCCAGGATACGCGCCAAACTCATCGACTTCGTGAGATTGCGGAAGCAAATGAGGACGTCAAGGTCATTAAAGCACCCGTCGGAAGGAGTACTGGACCGATTTGTTATGGCTGCGGGAAAAGGGGCCATTTGAGATTAAGTTGCCCGCTGAGGAAGGAAGAAAAGAGGCAGGCAGAGGCTCCTGCCGCAAACGTCCAGGGAAACGAGCATTAGCCAGGACCGGGGGGCAGGTGCTGGCTAGAGAGGAGAAAGCCCCGACAATGACCATCTCACAAGCCTGTAACGGGAACAGTTTGGTGATATTGGGCTGTGTCAATGATCAAGACTGTAAACATTGCCGGAAGCAAGAGTCGAAGGAGGAGGTCGTGAAAGTGACTCGAATTTGTCCATTGGATGGATGGGAAACAGAAGCTATGCAGAAGGCCCAAGAAGAAGATGAGAACCTCAGACCCATCATGAAATGGAAGAAGGAAAAACACGATCAACCGGCTTGGAGTGAAGTAGCGTCCACAGGAATGAGTACGAAAGCTTACTGGGCGCAATGGAACAGCCTGGTTCTGATCAATGGTCTACTGTACCGGAGGTGGGAGAAACCCAACGGTAAGGAAGAGCACCTACAATTGGTCGTGCCCAGAGCCAAGGTTAAAGATGTACTGCGGGAAACACATGACGGTGTTTCGGGCGGGCATCTTGGGGTAAATCGTACGTTGCAGAAGGTTCGTGCGAAGTTTTACTGGCTTCATTGTAGGGACGACGTACAGGACTGGTGCCGGAAATGTACAACGTGTGCCGCGGTGAAAGGTCCGCAGACCCGGAGTAGAGGGGGATTACGGTTGTACAATGTGGGAACTCCCTGGGAGAGGATTGCCGTTGATGTGGCTGGACCGTTTCCACAATCAGAGTCCAGAAATAAATATTTCATGGTGGTGATGGATTACTTCACTAAGTGGCCTGAAGTGTTTGCCATACCCAATCAAGAAGCAATAACTGTGGCTACAAAACTGGTTGAGGAAGTGATCTGTCGGTTTGGCGTGCCCCTGGAGATACACTCTGACCAGGGAAGAAATTTTGAGTCACAAGTATTTCAAGAGGTGTGCAAACTACTTGGAATGCATAAAACCAGGACGACGCCATATCATCCTCAGTCAGATGGAATGGTGGAGAGGTTCAACCAAACACTGGAGAGACAGTTGGCGAAGATGGTTGAAAAACATCAGAAGGACTGGGACAAACACATTCCATTATTTTTACTGTCTTACCGGTCAGCTGTTCACGAAAGCACGAAGGAAACACCTGCTTTCGTCAATTTCGGAAGAGAGCTACGATTGCCTGTAGATTTGTTGACAGGAGGGTCACCAGATGAGCCGCAGAGTGTAACTGAATATGTAAGCGATTTGAGGGAAAGAATGCAAGATGTACATTCCCTAGTGCGTGAAAATGGTTTACATGCTAGTGAAAAGATGAAAACCAGATATGACCGTAAAGCTAACACGCCGCGTTTCGAAGAGGTTATGCTCGTCTGGTTACACAATCCAATTCGCCAGAAAGGGAAGTCCCCTAAGTTACAAAATAGGTGGGAAGGACCGTACAAGGTGGTCACTAGAATAAACGATGTAACGTACAGAATTCAACGCCAACCTAGAGGGGCTTCGAAAATAGTTCACATCGATCGACTTGCGAAGTACCATGGAAGCAATAATACTCGGGACGAGTATTAATGTAAGGAGGGGGTAATGTTACGACATCTGTTCGCAAGTAGGAGATAGGATTTGCCACTACTAGATTATACTAGATGGCGTTACTAGTATTTTAATAAGTAAAAAAAAGGAATTACTAGATGTTTCTCGAATATCGACTTTTCGAGAATGTGGTACTAGAACTTTCTGTAATATTCGCGTATTTGAGATTTGGCATATATAAAGAGCAACGCGTGCTACGGAGTTATTGGAGTGCGAAGAACTAAAGCGAGAACAAGCGAAATACTAGAGCGAAGAAATTAAATACGACAGTGCAGTGATATACGGATTACGGAAATAAGCTTAACGGTGTGGACAGTGTTACTATAACGGAGTAAATTAGTGTTGTTAATTAGTGCGAGTATCGATAGTTAATTATCGATAGTGTTTGTTGTGTTGTGTAAAGTGCGTTATTGGTCAATAAATATAATTACACCTTATTGCACGAAAGTGTGACTGGTATTTATCAAATTAAGAACCCGGTACGCAACAATATGGAAAGAAAGAAAGATAGTATTTATTCATTGCCTAAGGGCACAACTATGACAAAATACAAACATTTCAAAAATTATTATCGCCATATTAAAAGTACGTGGTAAAATTATCGAAAACAAATAACAACTATAATATATCGTGTCTTAGCCTTTACAAGTCATAATTTAATTTTCTAGGGAACCTCTGTTATATGTTCATATCATACATGAAAAAATATATATAGGCTTATACTTACTCTCTCCATAAACTCTAAAATTGGTTCCGTGGTTTCTCCAGGAGGCAAGTCTAGTGGTGTGAAGGTTGTAGCATAAACTGCGTGGCAGCTAAAATTATTAAAAATAACTCAAATCATTATGCCGTATATCCCCAATGGGTTAGCAGAGTCAATAAAACTTCTGGAGATCGCGTTTTTTTTAAATCTTTCAGTGTACCCATCGTCTATCGCCGCTTCGTAAAAATATTTTAAATTCAATACTTTAATTTAAATAATCATCTATCTATACTATACATATACTATTTTAACGTTGTAAAGAGACGAAGCAACAAGAAAGTAATATTTTTCATTAATTCAAATAAAAATTGATACCTTTTCTGTTTTCACATATTCATTTTAATTTTATACATATTTATTTTAATTTTTTAAACGAACCAACGCTTGTTTGATATTATTAAATTAAAGTTTCCCCCACAAGAACCGATCACGTTACGTGGGTAAGCTCTATTACGTTCTTACCAGACTCACCAAAATTATTTATTAATTAATAAGATAATTAATATTAATTAGGAGAAGACTTATCTCCACACGAGTCACGTGAGATTTAGGGCCCTCATCTTTAAAAAAATCTTAATTGCTGTAGTACTTTTTTAAAAACATAACATAAACGTTCACGCTGAATATCCCCGAAGGGGTTGGCAGAGGTACTAATACTTCTGAACGTCACGTGACTTTGTCACCTGGTGTTCAGAGTACCCACGTTTTGCTTGGACAGTGTACTCACGTTATAGGGGGCAGGCCTATAGCCGTTTTGTGCCAATACACTGTCACATGACCAAGTACAACTCAGCCATGTAAGCCCACATGGCTGAGTTGTACGATGTTTTTTTTCCCTCACCGTGAACAACCATGATACATTAACCACACATATGTCTTTAGAAAAGACAAATTGGTGTAGGCCCGACCCAGGATTTGAACACTAGTCGCTTGCACGATGACCGGTCGGCTGTCCCAAAAAGAAAAGCAGTATGGCACATGGTCCTCAAAATCTAGGTATCAACATCACTCTACAAATAAAGCAAGTCCCTACAAGATGCAAAAACCCATTCATCAAAAGAGGCTCTAGTTTTCGAGATAAAAAAATGAAAAACACAGCAAGTCCACTTGTGAAAAAGCGATCCCCAAAAACTAAACGCAGCATTGAACAGTTACCAAAATTAAACAGAGTAAGTCGCGAGTCTTACTGCTTTTTATTAATTGTGAATGAGACTTGCTGGGTTTCCTATATGGGGATTATGCTTGAAAAACGATGATGATGCCCACAAATTTAACTGTAAAGCACATGCCCGCCAACATTTAAAGCTAAATTTCACGAAATTTCTATTTGGCGCGAAACGGATTCCGCTTGGTATTCGTTGGAGGTGGCTACAGGTACATCGGGGGATGCGGTAGCTACTTGTCGCCGTTCGTCGCATCGGCGCTAGAGCACGTTTTTACTGGATTTAATTATTTTTGCAAGCGTAATTTACTGTTTTTAAAGAGAATGGAGCGGAGTAGAATAATTTTGATTGGTGCATATTGCTGCTATCTAACAAACGGTCACACTCATATGAGTGATGATTCCGTTCACGGTAATATTGAACAAAATTTACTAGAAAGCAATCAGTTTCTGATTTCGAAGACTTCAAAAATATTGTGTTGCAATGTCAATAAAAAATCAAGATTGTAGAAAACCCGATGCTTAATTTGATTGGCCAAAAAAGAAGAGGTGACCACGACTCAACGAAGACCCTTTGAAAAATTTTCAGTTAGTTCTAGCATACAAAGGTATGGGGTGAAGTGACTATGTTGCTGACCGTACAGCAATTTAAAAAAGTTTAATTCCAATTATTTTGGTATTAACTGTGTTTTGTAGTGGTTATTTATTCTCTGCTATAGTAAATAACCAAAAATTACAATAGAACAAGGTACGTTGCTGTGTTTTTATATGGTAATCCAGAGCTAAATAAATCATGAAAACAAATTTTAAATTATTTAGTGCCGTAAAACATGCACGAATCAGTTAATCTACTTCTTTTAAATACAAATAAATGCGCAATCATAGTATCCATGACACCCAATATTTATATTGGTCGATTATTGTTAAATTTTGTGTGGCTCACCAAAAATATGTTTTTTCGCTCTGCTGAAAAAAATGGTTACTGTGCCATACTGCTTTTCTTTTTGGGACAGCCGCGGTGTTCAACCCATTGAGCATCACGGTTGCTAACAAGCATAGCCTTTATGGCATTTTTAAAAGATCCCATTCGCAATTCCAAAATTTCAGTGGTAATTAAATCAGAGATGTGTCATAACATTTAATTTACAGAGCCATGTAAGTTTCCTCATGAGGTTTTCACTCAACATTATCCAACTTGATAAATAAACTACAGATACGACTCATAAATAAAGGAAAGATGAAGGAAAGAAAAAATTCGAAAAATTTCTTTCCTTTATTTATCCTTTATTTATTAGTAATAGTCCCCACATGAGGTTTTCCTGAACAAAAACATTCGAATTACAGATATGACGTTAAAAAAGACACACAAGATTTTTAAAATCTGCATTTTTTATGTGTGTATAAACGGTAATCTCAATACTCGTCTCAATGACTTATTAAATCGTCAGATTTATTCAAATTTATAATTTAGGAATGTTCAACAGATGTATAGTAAAGGGTCAGAACATCCCTAATCATGAATACGCTTAAACGTTTGCAAAAATACTCACATGAATACGACACCCCAAATCCAGTTCATGATGGTGTGAAATCGAACTATGAGAAACCGATATATAAGTCTTTGATCCCTGGTAATCTCAGTTTGGTGTATAAACCGATATATAAATTATTAAGTGTTTGATCCTTAGTAATCCCTGCAAGATGTCCTCACGATGCTCCTCACGCGCGCACTGTCCAGAGGTGCTGGCGACTGCGCGGGCCCTTATACTCTTCAGTAGCGTGCTTTTATAACTTACTACACAGGGTGGTTGCTATATTTATTTATTTATTCATTCACTTAATCAAGGTTTTAAATTCCAAAAAAGGGTAATAGAGCCTCAGAGTTTTGCTTATCAAAATTAATATTAAAAATAATTTAATTACTTCTCATTCCTTGCTATAATCTATAAGTGTTGAATTCATTTGAAAAAATATATCATTTAATTTTATACAATAGTAATTCATTATCCACAAAAAAATAACTCGAGACTTAAACTTTTATGCCCTATATCACCGAAGGCGTGGCAGAGGTACTTATAATTCTGTACATCGCGTGATATTATTATCGCCTTCAGAAGTCTAACAAGCACAATGTATGGGATACAGCATATGGAGAGCAAAGTAACTAAGGAAGTAATCATATTAATTCTTAAAAAGTTACCTATGAAGAAAGTTCTTAAAAGTATAAGTATCAACCTGTAACAACATTCAGCTTTAATTTCTTTATTTGTAAAATTTAGGCTCCCGAATATACATCTAACAAAACTGGCTGCTAAAAAAGTTATCGTTAGTATTCAACTATGCTTTGTTTTTTATTACAATGAACAAAAATACTTCATCTATATTAATTCTTATCTATCATCTAAAACTCTGACTATAAAATAAATTTATTTAACGGTTTTGTAATCAGAAACTTTTAAAGCAATCATTTATTTAGTTTTCAATCCACTACTTTTTACTATTAATACAAGTAAAGGAAACCTTATGAAATATTATTTTTAAATTTATTAGTTTTTTCCATTAAGAATATTCAAAAAAGGTTTTTTACTTTATTTTATATCGCAAAAATGGTAACAGATACAATCAGACAGAATCTATGCATACCGAAAAACTTAAATCATCCTGTATGTGTAGACTATTTCTGTCAAACCTGTGTGGTGTACCAATGACCTTAGCTAATTAGCATAGTTCTGCGGATTCTCACGATACCTGCGCACGCGCACATACCACCGACTGTTTACTTATAAATACATACCACTAACTGATCACTTAATAAAAAAGTTGTCTGTGGACGAATGAGATATTATGTGATAAGTACAAGTTATGTCTACGATGATTAGCTGGCTGGCTAAGAATATCTACCGTGTAGAATGTCACAACCCCTTACTATCCACGGGGATATCGTAAGAGGCGACTAACGTTTGGGTTTTTTTTAAGTGGTTAGTGGGCGATGCGGATGGTAACCTATCACCAACTTTATTTCTACCATCTTTTCCCCTATCCACTGCCAAATGTGACTAAGGAGTTTAAAGCTCTGAAGCTCTGGCTACCCCTTTTTGGGATTTATGGCGTGAGTATATGTATGTATGTATGATTACAACTGGAGATCATTTATCGATCGGGAATTTAGCAAGGTAGCATATGATCACAGGGCCATGATAGCTGTATGGCGTTTAGGCTAATCGTATTTCTCTGTTGCTTGTTACATGCCATCGCTAGTGGAACGTTACATATGTTCGTGTATACAGCCGGTATAAATTTATAACAAATCACCTTACCTCACTTATTGTCCCAATAAGGAATACTTTCAATAAACATTCGTCCGCCAGTTTTGGTAGGATAGAAAGTAATTTTATGGTTGGCAAAATAAAATAACATTAGGGGTTCGTAATGATAAATATAACTGTTATAAATCCTATGTGGAAGGCACTAAGCGGTCTTTTAAAAAACAGTTTATTTTTAGTCCGTTGAAATGGTAATAACTTATTTTCTTGCAACTGATATCAACCTATTAATCACATTAAATACAACAAAAGTAGAGGACGACCTCGGAGGACACATTTGGATCAAATAGAAAATGTGCTCAAAAAGGCAGGTGTCCGCAGTATGAAGAATAAAAGAGCATGTATGAAAAGACTGATGGATGTAAACGAAGCCAGAGAGGTGTGCCAGGCTCGTACAAAGTGGCGATCGATAGTCTCTGCCTACCCCAACGGGAACTAACGGCGTGAGAATATGTATGTATGTATGTAAAAGTAATTACTACCTAAATTTCAAAAGGCAAGACTCCAAGCCGTGTGGTTTTCTCTATAAAATCCTCGGGAAGAGATGTACGTATTTGTAATATTCTAAGACAGCGGCTTAACAAATAATTATTTTATCTTATCCCATCACATAGTTGGCGCCGTATATCCAATGGGTGTTAGAGATACTATTACTTCTGAAGACAGGTCACCTGGTGCTCACAATATCTATGTTTTCCCATAGTGCATTCATGTAATATGGGACTTTTGGAATTTGAGTGGGGAAAAGATGGTAAAAATAAAGGTTTTTAGTGATGGGTCTCAAACCGCATCGCCAAAAAATCCCCTAAAAGCCCCAATACCGTTAGTCGCCTCTTACGTACACCCACCGGAAGAAATGGGGTAGTGCTATTCTAAGTCGACACTACACAGCATAATATATAATTTTGGATAATTCAAATAAAATCATTTTAAATGTGTCGATGTATCTACGTTTTCCATACATTTGCTTTGGATATATAGGAAATCGTAAGTATATCTGTTCAAGTGTGAACATCAGCAATATAAATCTGGGGCAATTAACTGTCATCCGGTTAGACGAAACGCTGACAACAGAAAACGCACACAAAGAAATGTATCATCCATATAGATCAATACAAACATATAATTTTATATAAATAGTGTGAAAATGTAAATAAAGTCTCTTTCTACCTTTGACTCCGACTATTACTTACCTACCACTTCCTTACCCTTCCATCACTGTGGCCAAGACACCTTTAGCCTTCGCAGTTGCATGAGTCTGTGTAACTGACAGTGATTATCGTACCACTTCCTATATCCTACCAACCTTCCGTCTGTTACCTTAGGTCTCCCGGTATACAGACATTCCCGTACTTATTTATATATTTATATATTTCAACTTGTATGGTTAGGGCTAGGGACTTAGGGTTTTAGGGTTGTTAGGCCGTCGGTAGGATAGAGGTACTCTCTACCTACCCCTCAGGGATTTAGGCGTGCATATATAGATTGATAGGTTAGGATCCTAGGTCTTATAGCTGTCCCATTAAGTTAGTATATTAAAGTCCGCTAGGGGCTTTAACATGGTCCTTCGAGAAATTTTGAACCAGTAAATGACCGCGGCCCTCTTGTCCCTTGTATTATAATAAAAACCGACTGACTGACGCTTAGGAAAACTACATAGTACGTATTGTTCTCTTAGAAAGTACCCGTACAGTAACGGATCGGTCGCTGGCTTCCCACAAGCGGGTCCCACCAGTCGATTGAGAAGTCGCAACGCATTTACTGTATCAGAGGGTGCGGAGAGCCATAAGTACTGACGTATCTATAGACATTAGGCGTAGAATAGGGCAAGTAGGGACGTCAAGAAAGAAGAACGAAGACTGAAGACGCAATGGAAGTAAAAGAGATTAACGATATTATCAAAAGCCAAGAAAATGACTTCGCGGAACTTCAAAGGATATGGGACAACATCAGAAAAGATTCGAAAATCAGGAAGACACATAAATACATAAAAGATAGAAGAGCATTACTAGACAGCATATACCAACGAGCGCTACAAAACGACAAATTACTACAAAATCAAGAAATAATGTCGACTCACAGATACTTAACATTACATTATTTCGACGAGAACATAAAACAAGTATACGACGCTGCCAAAGACCACTTGGCAGCACAGGAAGATATCTTATATAAAGATAGTGATATTCAGACATCTTCAACCGACCAATTATGTAGCATCTCAGACAAGACGCACCGTGCAGGATCCAGCAAGGCGCAGCCAGAAGATAATACTATGAAACCTAAATTGTTCATACAAAAATATCGACTAAACCAACTTAAAAAGAAGCTATCAACTGCACTGGCTGCCATAGAGGAAAATAAACCAGCTTGGCAGTTACAGTCATTAGTACGGACGCTTGAAAAACAATTTCAAGACATTGACGACAATCACGTGTACCTTCTCATGGAGGAAAGTATACTCAGCGACGTATATTTCACTGACAATTATTTTGAAGACGCGCAGGACGCATTCGACTCAATATTAAACAAACTACAAAAGAAAATCAATGACAACTCAAGACAAAATACTCAGACGACTACAAAATTACCCAGGATTACCATACCGTATTTCACTGGGAGCTATGAATCATGGAATTCATTTTACGATTTATTTAAAAAGATAATTCACGACGACTGCACTATTTCATCTACAGAAAAAATGCAATACTTAAAAACTCATGTTCGCGGCGAGGCCGAGAAGCTGATCAAGCATTTAACCGTGAACGAGGTGAATTATAATGCCGCGCTCACGCTATTGACTAATAGATATATGGACGAACGCCTTACTTCACAGACATTTATAGACAAATTATTAGACTTACCGAAAATTCAAACCGCAAACGCACGGTTATTACGCAACATGCATGACTGTATAAATGAATGTTTGGAGGCGTTGAAGAATCAAAATGTTGATATTTCGACCTGGGACCCAATATTATGCCGAATTATTAGTCGAAAATGGGACTCGGAAACCAATATGAAATACGAAGATCAATTAGACGAACCTAACAAACTACAAAGATTTACGACAATGATGAAATTTTTGGAAAAACGGTTTAAAAGTTTAGAATCAAGTAAACCATCACAGTTAACTATGAGCCCAGTTGTTACAACTACACCACGAGGTCAAGAAAGACCTACATGGGCTGACAAGAAAGGTTTATGTTGGTATTGTAGTAAAGAACATAATATACACTATTGTACTGCATTCCAAACATTAAACGTCAATGACCGCATAAAAATAGTACGCGAAAAACAAATGTGTTATATTTGTTTGATGCACGACAATAAAAAGCAATGTGTCAGCCAGAAGTACAATAAATGTAACATTTGCGATAAGGCGCATGACACACTCTTGCATCGACCTTTAAATGATTATTTGTCTACCAAGTCACAAGGGCAGAATTATGGCAATAAAAACAACGGGAATATAGGTAAACCAGGATCATCAAAGCCATCATTTAGATCTCAGCAAACAGAAGATAAGGTGCAGAGAGGTAGCACGAATACATCGACTCGCCAGAACAATACTCAGAAAACCGTGCTACTGGCCACAGCCTTAGTGCATACTACAACGTTTGATGGTACACCACAGTTATTGCGTGTATTATGTGACCAGGGTTCCGAGGTTTCGTTATGCACTGAAGAAGTAGCTCAACTGTTAAGAATACCAAGACAGAAGATAAAAGCCGAAATTAAAGGTATCGCCGACGAGAAACCTAAAAAATCAAACCACAAAATAGACATCACACTCAAACCAAGATTCCCGAGCCAATACGCTTTGAAAACATCATTAATTGTGCTACCAAAACTAACTGGTCCATTACCAAAGCAAGACGTAGAACAGGTTGAAAATCAAGTGTTAGACAATAAAATCATAGCTGACCCTACGTTTTACAAACGGGGCCCGATTGACATTATTTTGGGTGCCGAAGACTACAGCAAGTTATTGTTACCAGGATTCCAAAAACTAGAGAACGGAGTTATCGCTCAAAATACGGAGTTAGGATGGATATTAAGCGGACTTGGATTTACGGAATGTTCCAATGGACTTAAAATGACGAGTTTGATCACTCGCATTAACGAAACGCAAATATCAAAGTTTTGGGAACTAGAAGAAGTTACAGAGGATTACCAAATGAATAATGACGATCAGCAATGTGAAAAATTATATAACGATACGACACAACGGAACCCCGACGGAACTTATACAGTCAGACTATTATTTAAAGAACCCGGTATGGATTACGGAAACACAAGACAAAAAGCTGTCGCTAGACTACTACAGCTCGAGAAAAAATTAGAAAAAAATTCTAATTTGCGACAGCAGTATAATGACTTTATGAGAGAGTATTTAGAAATGGGCCATATGACAAAAGTAAACAAAACAAACTATTACGAAGGAAAATACTATATACCGCATCAGCCAGTAATTCGAGAAGATGCTTTAACATCAAAATTACGTTGTGTTTTCGACGCTAGTAGCAAGTCTAGCTCGAATATAAGCCTAAATGACAATCTGCACAAAGGTCCACGATTACAGCAAGACTTAGCCACTATTTTATTAAGGTGGCGCAAACACAAGTTTGTTTTTATGGCCGACATAGAAAAGATGTATCGGTTCATAAAAATACACCCTGAAGACTATACTTTCCAGAAAATTGTATGGAGATGGACACCTCAAGAAAATATACAAGAATACGCATTGACCACGTTAACGTATGGTACAACATGTGCTCCGTATGCAGCTATCAAAACACTACAACAGCTTGCTAAAGATGAACAACTGAATTATCCCATCGCAAGCAAAACGACGTTGGAAGACTTTTTTGTGGATGACGTCCTTTCCGGAGGAAACGATTTAGAACAAACAAAGACATTATTAACTCAATTAATCGACATGATGCGGGCCGGAGGATTCAACTTAAGAAAATGGTCCTCAAATAGTGACAAATTATTAGAAAACGTTCCCGAATTAAACTCCAACAATGACATGATTAAATTACCTTTAGAAAAGACAAGAAAATCGTTAGGGGTAATGTGGTCACCAGACGAAGACAATTTTCAATTTAAGATCACTATAACCCACAACGACCAACCGACAAAGCGATTTATTTTATCTGAAGTTGCCAAAATATTTGATCCTCACGGATGGCTACAGCCAATAACAATCGCAATGAAAATGCTAGTGCAAGAGATTTGGACCCTTGGAATAGACTGGAATGACGAAGTGCCAGAACACATCAAAATGAAGTGGAATAATATTACACAACAATTAAAATCTATTGAAAATATTAAAATACCCAGATGGATTCATTACCACGAGACACAAATAGAGTTACACGGCTTCAGCGATGCGTCAGAAAAAGCGTACGCAGCGGTTATCTACAGTAGAATAAAAGTGAATGACACCTACCAAATAACAATACTACAAGCCAAAACAAAAGTGGCACCTATTAAACATAAAATAACACTTCCTCGGCTTGAATTATGTGCAGCTTTATTATTAACAAAGTTAATGAATAAAGTTGATAAGGCAC
This sequence comes from Bedellia somnulentella, assembly GCA_963576735.1. Taxonomy (NCBI): domain Eukaryota; kingdom Metazoa; phylum Arthropoda; class Insecta; order Lepidoptera; family Bedelliidae; genus Bedellia; species Bedellia somnulentella. The sequence goes on along the minus strand of OY755189.1, from coordinate 15,361,719 downwards.
TTAACTGTAACAACACGAAAACATATTGTTACACTGACTCTATGATTACGTTGGGATGGATAAGACGAGAAGCAGACAAGTGGAAGACGTTTGTTGCTAACAGAGTGTCAGAAATACAAAAAACATTACCAAACGCAACATGGAATCATGTTAGTTCCGTAGATAACCCAGCTGACGTCATATCACGTGGAATTGAACCTAGTAAATTAAAAAATCACGAGTTATGGTGGCATGGCCCACAATGGCTGCAAACAAACGAACACTTAGCAACAAGTCCAATACCAGAACCGATAGAAGAAATTAAATACTGTCATCAAACTACAATAAAAATAGAACAAAATGAACTATTTCAAAGATTTTCAAGCTTTCAAAAAATGGTGCGAGTTATCTCATATTGTTTGAGATTTTTACGTCGACAAAAAGCTACAAAAAACTTGACATGCATGGAAATAGACGAAACAAGAAAACAAATTATTCGACAAGTACAAAAAGACGCATTTCGACAAGAATACAAATTACTTCAAAAGGGACAACAATTACCAAAAGGAAACAAACTATCCAGTTTAGACCCGATTATAGACGAATTTGGACTCATACGCGTCGGCGGGAGATTACAAAATTCACAGCTTCCGTACGAACAAAAGCACCCGACCGTATTACCATATGATCATTACGTAACCAAAACAATAATACACGACTCACATATCAAAACATTGCACGGTGGCAATCAGCTGACGCTAGCATACTTACGACAAAGATACTGGATACTCGGCGGAAAACGTAAAGTAAAACATTATATCAACAAATGTGTCAAGTGCATTAGGTACAAAGCTGAGGCAGCCAAACAGAAAATGGGAGTATTGCCTAAACCACGAGTAAGGCAATCGTTTCCGTTCACTCATACAGGGTGCGATTACGCCGGTCCAATACAAGTACGAGCAATGAAGGGTAGAGGACATAAATCATACAAAGGTTATATAGCAGTGTTTGTATGTCTCGCTACAAAGGCAATACACTTAGAGCTTGTGGGAGATTTATCTACAGAAACCTTCATCGCCGCCCTAAGAAGATTTATGGCACGAAGAGGCCCAGTAACACATATATACAGTGACAATGGTACAAACTTCGTAGGAGCAGCAAATTACCTCCACAAAGAAATATTAGAAATAACACAATCGCCACAGTTTCAAAATACAGTGACAGACATCGGGATAACCTGGAATTTCATCCCCCCATCAGCCCCACATTTCAACGGAATTAATGAAGCAGGGGTGAAATCTATGAAGCATCATCTTAGAAGAGTAATAGGAGACAGCACATTAACATACGAAGAGCTTTCAACGTTTTTGACTCAAATTGAAGCATGTTTGAATTCAAGACCGCTATGTATTCAAACTGAAAATATAAATGACAACGTGATTTTAACGCCTAGCCATTTTTTAATAGGCCGTGAAGCCGTGGGAGTTCCCGACCCCATATCAGACACAAATACAGACCTTATTAATCGCTGGAGACACATGCAAAAAATGAAAAAGGATTTCTGGAACAGCTGGTCTAAGGAGTACCTACACCAATTACAACAACGATACAAATGGAAAACAAACAATGAAAACTTAAAAATCGGTACAGTCGTACTAATAAAAGACTCAAACGTATCTCCTAGCAAGTGGCCTTTAGCAAAGATTAAATACATACATCCAGGTAGTGACGGTGCCACAAGGGTGGTTACATTACAAAGACCGCAAGGAGCCGACCAAAAACGAGCAATACATACTCTCATACCATTACCAGTGAACGAAGATCTGGAGGCCGATACAAGTCAGACGCCTAATAAAACAACGACGGTGACGCATACCAGCAAACATAGCTATACAAAAACCAAAGGCGCAACGAGCTATTTGTTAACGTTATTCATGACAATGACAATATTATTTTTCACATCTACAGAAGCGACATACACTATGAAAAACTTGAATCCGGGACTATATATTGAACAAATGGGCAACGCAACGTTGGACAGAGGCACCTTCAGAATAGAACAACATTATGAAAGACGTAATTTAGAGGAAAATTTTAACAAAACCAAGGAAGTACTAAATCAGTTTATGCATTTATGTGGCTACGCCAAATCAATAGAAAGTCAAACTTACTGTACTCAGTATTACGACCACTTACAAGAAGAAGTTTTGAAGTTTGAAAAAACTCACGAATACCTTACTGAAATTAATCATACACGAAGGAAGAGAGGTTTGATGGGACAAATAATGACGTCAATATTTGGTGTTAACGACGAAGTATACAGAGACATTGATACTTTACAAACTAATCAACAAAAATTAATAGATGCTGCAAATCATCAAACAAAGTTCATGATCTCTACGATTTCAACAGTTAACAGCACAGAAGAAAGAATAAGGAGCAAACTAGAAAGATTCCAAACAAAACTCAACCTAGTACTGACATATATAAACGACAATAACAGATGGTTTAAGTCCATAAACAGTAATACCATTCAAATACAGGTGCTTCAAGCTTATCAACTGGCGCATAATTATATTATGGAAACTATGGACTATTATTCAGGAATTGTACAAATTTACATCTCAAAAGCTACAATATACAGCGTGATAAACCCAAAGAATATTGAAGATACTCGTATTATACAGGACGCAAACAGCAAGTTACCGTCAAACTTACACATCATTCAATCTCAATTGATTGACACACTATTATCAGAAAACGAAACTCATATACGAGTATTAGCTTATTATCCAATAGCAGAGAAAGTAAAATACGAATTATTACACCATACTCCAATACCTAAGAAGCATAGCAATGGATTATTTGAGAACATGGATATACCTCAAATGTTTGTGGGAATAGATTACAACAATGAACGCTACTTTCAACTTACGCATGATGAATTCAAACGCTGTTTACATAAACAAAACGACTATACTTGTTTTCCGGTGGCTGTCAAGAACATGCAATTAAATCAAAATTGCATTGTTAGAATGATAACAAAAGATCAAAATATTACAGATTGCCCCACTCGAACATTTAACATTTCAAATAACATAATTTGGAAACAAGTCCAAATGTCAAACACTTGGTTATATTTGACAAGACAACCAGAAACAGTCTCCATTGTGTGTGATGGTCAAAGACAAGAGATATCAATCCATGACGTAGGAATAATACACATTTCAGAAAATTGCATCATTAAAACAATGACAAATACATTGGCCGCTAAACGGATAGTAACTACAAACGTTTTAGCTTCATTTAGTAAATTTTCTAATTTTAACTTAACTAACAAATCATTAATTAACTATCATACACTTATTTCTTATTCACTAGTTGCTCAACTATGGTAGGCAGCATCGTTATTATATTACTAATATATTATTGTTGTCCACCGATGACGAGGAGACTACGAGCGATGGTAGCAGCCAGGCGGACATGGGCCCTGAGGAGAACTCCCGAGCAACCCCATACCAACAACACCACGGACGAGCCGCATCCCAGCGAGCACAACAGCCGCCGCTCATCCCGGCGCCCCACCACTCCGCATACGTACTCGACACCACAGCGCCGACCTGCCCAACTTACGGATCAACTGTACGAGATGAGGACATAAGTTCACCTATCTGGATAACCACCCATTCCTGAGAGACGCCAGTATGTTCAAGTGTGAACATCAGCAATATAAATCTGGGGCAATTAACTGTCATCCGGTTAGACGAAACGCTGACAACAGAAAACGCACACAAAGAAATGTATCATCCATATAGATCAATACAAACATATAATTTTATATAAATAGTGTGAAAATGTAAATAAAGTCTCTTTCTACCTTTGACTCCGACTATTACTTACCTACCACTTCCTTACCCTTCCATCACTGTGGCCAAGACACCTTTAGCCTTCGCAGTTGCATGAGTCTGTGTAACTGACAGTGATTATCGTACCACTTCCTATATCCTACCAACCTTCCGTCTGTTACCTTAGGTCTCCCGGTATACAGACATTCCCGTACTTATTTATATATTTATATATTTCAACTTGTATGGTTAGGGCTAGGGACTTAGGGTTTTAGGGTTGTTAGGCCGTCGGTAGGATAGAGGTACTCTCTACCTACCCCTCAGGGATTTAGGCGTGCATATATAGATTGATAGGTTAGGATCCTAGGTCTTATAGCTGTCCCATTAAGTTAGTATATTAAAGTCCGCTAGGGGCTTTAACAATATCTGAGAAGAGTTCCCACGCCGCCTCATCGAGTAAAACAGGCAGGTAAACGGATCAACACCGAGATAGAATACCAATGATTTAGCAGGAATTTATTTAAGATTAATGTGCTGTTGTCGCTCATGTGTCTATAGCAAGGTCGGTGTTATTTTTTATTGTGCACACATACATACATTTACTCACGGCTATAAATCCCTAGAAGGGTTAGCCGGAGCTTCTCAATCAGAAATTCCTCAGCCACTTTTAGAAGATGAGTGGGTAAAAGATCGTAAAGTAAATGTTTTTGGTGATTGGTCCAACCGCATCCCCCAAAAATCATTTAAAATGTCCCGATTCCCTTAGCCGCCTCTTAGGAACACCCGCGAGAAGAAATGGGGTAGTGCTATTCTAAGCCGACACTATAAAACAATTTATATATTTATTCATTTCATTTATTTCATTGTGCTGCTTACTAAATAGCAGTGATATTTGTAGGTAGTTCATTGATGAATAGCATTTTGGTAACTAAAACGTTGAATAAATTTTTGAACTAGGGACTGGGGTCACAAACAATTAGAAATTAGCAGAAAAGTAAACAGCCCGGCTAGTACGAGCCGTGTTTAAACTAGTTATCGCGTGGGATAAAGCAGCCATCTCTTACGCACTAACTTAGTATCGTATACTGCCATCTCATTCTAACCGTTATCGTGTCGATAAAATAGCGCTCGTGCTTGCCCTACAGAAATACATATAGACACGGATATAAATACCAATAGTTTCATGTAATTGCCCATTAGTAAATGTGAAAAAAAATTACACGTGACTTTGATTTTGGTCGGTTTATACTGAAAAAGGGACCACGGGCCATAGATTTTCAAAAAGGGAATACGAGAGGGACCACGGGCAATAAGCCAGGTCTATATTGATTTGTCTTATCTTAAGTCATATGTGTGGTTAATTTATTATCATTTTTAACGGCGAGGAAAAACATCGCGAGCAAACCCACATGGTCGTTGTGTTAAGGTTAAGTAACGCCATTATTTCCCATTAGCTTTGTTTACATCCAGCAACCTTTTTATAACATACATACATACATATACTCACGGCTATAAATCCCTAGAAGGGGTAGCCAGAGCTAAGGAATTAGAAATTCCTCAGCCACGTTTGGAAAGTTGTGTGGGGAAAAGATGGTAAAATAAAGGTTGTTGGTGATGGGTCTCCAACCGCATCGCCCAAAAATCCCTTAAAAACCCCAATACCGTTAGTCGCCTCTTACGTACACCCACCGGAAGAAATGGGGTAGTGCTATTCTAAGCCGACACTACACAGCAAAAAAACTTTTTATAAATGCCCTTCTATTTATGGTTGGCATGGCTTAGACGCCTGCCTCTAAGAGCACACTCTCTAATTGGTCCAAATGTATCCTCCGTGGTCGAATATATGTCGAAAAGTTCGTCGGGTAAATAAAAATAAACGGTTGTTATAAATAAAATGTACGAGTATTACCTTAAACATAAGATTTAATAGTAAGTTACATGTACATTAGTTATATATAACATTATAATTTGGGAATGAGTGACAACTTACTAAACTATTATTTACATCAAGAGTATGATAAAATTTGTACCTGCACTATATTGTAGACATTTGTTGATAAATTATTTAGATTTATTTACAAATATATTATTTTTACAAAAATACTCCTCGGCTAAGATTTACCAATGACAGACCGTCGAGAGAATTTCTTATAATAATACTGACGCAGTTTCATGCTGAATTGAAATCAAAAAGAAAATATTTTTTTCATAGTGCATTTTTTTGTGCACTAGATAATTGTAGAATGTTTGAAAATTAAAGTAATGTAGAAGCCAGTAATATCTCTTTCGCCTTTTGCGACTGCTACTGATTTTCCTAAGCCAAAATCAGGCTGTGAATTTGAAGAGTGGCAAATCATGAATTTTCGTCCTCAAATTGTAAATCTTAGCCTCGGAATCTAACATCTTAACTCTCTAATTTCGTTTCGTCATTGGAAGATTTCGATAAAGAATTTAAGATTTATTTATTTAAATTAAATGAAATCACAGTTTTGTTCGGACATCAGGCATCATTAACAATGCTAAAGAGCGCAGGCGCGTACTAGTGTCACGAAGAGTAGCAGAGAGGGGGCGGTGTAGCCATGCGGGAGAGGGGGGGCGGCGCCCCGCGGGTCCGTGGCTGCCGCTGCGTCGCCTGCAAAACGAAAAAAAGGAAATTATTGAAATAACGTGATTTTTTCTGCAAAAGGTTTGCTAGGATCGTACAAAATAGTGATGGGAGCTAAAGTCGCTTGATCAGTGTTGTGAGGTAAAACTCACAACAAAAATTCTGAGTTTATCGCCATTTTGCTGCATTCGCAGATTTTAGACATCCTGTTTGACTTTTTATTTTGTTGTTCTTTAATATTTTTAATGCAGTATATTACACAGTAAATTTATACATCATTTTCTTTCTTCTTCTTTCTATCTTTCTAAACATTAGTAGTACAAATTTTCGTAATAGTAGTAGTGCGAAGTTCAACACCATTTAGGTCCATATAATTGGAGCGAAGCTCCATTTAACTCTGACTTTTGTACTTCGCATGTAATCCTAATTCCTCCAAAACGGTAAATCTGACCTCAATTAAATTTCGCACGATGGTCAAAGGCATCAAGGACCAGACTGTGATGGAGAGATTTTTCAAATAAATGGTACCGTCGAGGAAAGATCACCCTTTAAAGATTCCCATGTAAATCTATGGGAAACAAATCGGCTATCTCCTTAATCTTGTACAGCTTTGCTCCAAATGTCGGCATGCAACGTTTTGTTGCTCAACTAGTAATATAAATGCATGAAAATATACTGAAGATTGCAGCAAAATTATCAATATCCTACTTCTTCTTTTGAGCAAATTAGTTACCAGCTCAGGAATTTCTAGGCAACTTGATGTACACCACACGTGCTTTGAAAGTCATGACAGCATTGGGCTCAAAATATAATATAGGCGTGAAATACACATGCACAGTCGCCGGCGCGGCCCCGTTAGCTCTACACGTTGTTCCCCGCATGTCTCGCGTTCGCTTACGCAATCTGCAGCGTGCTGTGTGTCCGCGCGCCGTCCCCCCCCCGCTCTCCGTGCGCACGTGCACGCCGCCGCCCGCCTCGTAGTTGAGTTCACTTACCAACTCAGAGTATCTGTGCAACTTGTACGTGCACCACCCAGTTTTCAAATATCGCAAAAGCAATGGGATTGTTCCCCTAAATATTATTTACTTGAAAATAAAGTTGTAGTGAATAATTCACTTATCAACTCGGAGTATTTGTGCAACTTATACATGCAGGGTTCGGTTTTCAAATATCTCAAGAGCAATGGGATTCCCCCCAAAATTATAATTTGTTTGAAGATTAAAAATAAAAAGGCTTGTTAATCTTACCGCTAGGCGTGACATAGACATGAACAGTCGCAGGCGCAGCCCCACTAGCCCTACACGAATAGTTCCCCGCATGTCGCGAGTTTGCGTAAGCAATTTGCAGCGTGCTCCGCGTCCGCGCGCCGTCCCCCCCGTCCCCTCCTCCCCCCGCGCTCTCCGTGCGCACGTGCACGCCGCCGCCCGCCTCGTAGTTGATCACCTCGTCGTTGTGGTACCAGAACACGTACTGGGGAGGCTCGGGGGACTGAAAGTTGAGAATTGGTATGTTATTTTATATGGAAATACATCTTTGTTCATCAAGTTTAGAGTCTAGTTATATTGTGCCCTGTTCGAATCTTTTAGCACACCGCTAATTTCCGTTCACTTCGAGAAACCACCATTCATAAATTCTGTGCGATCTGATAGGTCTAATCCACAATCTTATCTTGGCCGGTAAGGGCGTCACTGTCATCGATATTAGTATTGCCAGTAAATAAAAATTAACCATTATAAGGGAAATAACTTAACATCATACAGGCTAATTTATGTATGTATTAAAATGCCTTAATAAAACAATTTATATAATATTCATTGAATTAATAACTAGTTGCTGTGTAGTGTCGGCTTCGAATAGCACTACCCCATTTCTGCCGGTGGGTGTACGTAAGAGGCGACTAACGGTATTGGGGCTTTTAAGAGATTTTTGGGCGTTGCGGTTGGAGACCCATCACCAATAACCTTTATTATACCATCTTTACCCCACTCAACTTTCCAAAAGTGGCTGAGAAGTTTCTAATTCCTTAGTTCTGGCTACCTCTTCTAGGGATTAACAGCCGTGAGTATATGTATGTAATGTAATAACTATTATTGTAAGTAAACAAGTTCGTTTTAATGTAGGCTAATTATATTTATTTATTTTTGCCCTTTCCTGGTATGTCTACCCGAATGACTGTGTATCCTAAATCTGCTGATCTTACCTCCCTAATGTTGTCTGGAATAGATCGCTTTTAGCGTTAACACTGCCAATTGTACTTCTCTACAAACTGTTTCATTATTTTATACTCAAGGATTTGTTATTTGTGACACTCAGAATTAATAAGTGAGTAACTACATAAAATATTTTTTTTAATCCTGTAAATCAGAGGCTTACCTTGTCGTGTACTGTCTTTTACATTTCATATTCACCCATAGATCCCCTAAAAAGGTGGCACAGAAAAAATAATTCTAAACATCAGATATCGTTTGGGTCATTTATTTTGCTGGGTCAGCGAATTATTGGGCACTTTTTTATTGCTGTTAACAGCCTTGTAACATTTAACATAACATAAACGTTCATGCCGAATACCCCCGAAGGGGTTTGGCAGAGGTACTAATACTTCTGAACATCACGTGACTTTGTCACCTGGTGTTCAGTCAGAGTACCCACGTTTTGTATGGACGGCGTACTCACGTGATAGGGGGCAGGCCAAAACGGTGATCCGTTTTGTACGAATACACTGTCACACGACTAAGTACAACTCAGCCATGTGTGTTTCCTCACGATGTTTTCCCTCACCGTTAACAACCGTGATAAATTAACCACACATATGTCTTTAGAAAAGACAAATTGGTGTAAGCCCGATCCGGGATTTGAACAAAAGTCGCTTGCACGTTAACCGGTGTTCTACCCATTAAGCTATCACGTCGTATTTGCCTTGTATTTTTATACATATGTCAGACAGTTATGACTTAAGAAATGACACATTGGTACATCCCCGCATTAGGATTAGATCCCACGCATCAGTGTATACGAAGTGAAATCTTATTCGGGAGCATTTCCCCACTTCCCGTAACCCGCACCGCTATAGTCATGCGCGCACAACTTTTCGGACGGTGTTAGCCTACTTAGATAAGATTTAACAAAATAAATAATAATTTTCATAAACTTTTATATTGAATACTGGAAATAAAAGCGTTTATTAATAAGCAAAGACACATCATAAAAATAATTGTCTTTAAAAGTTTCCACTAAAAAAAATATTAATGAAAGTGATAATTTATTATATACGTAGGTCACCCTATAATTTTTATTTAGTTGAGAACTAACTGACAATGACAGGCCGAAATTTCAAAATGGCGACAGTAGTACCAGTAGTCGCCACCGGCCAAGTTATGATTGTGGATCTGTACTTGGTTTTTGATTTGTTTATCGTTCGTTCTTTCATTTACCATTGGTTGTGCTAAAGTTTTCCTAACAGTCATTTCTGCCAACCACACAATTAATTGCTGCATTACTAAATCAGTGGAGAAAGTGGAAACTGCAAAGTTTGAAAGTCGGTTTTCACGCAGCGATGAAACGTCTTTTGGAACGTGTCTTCTGTTCTCAGTGTTGATCGATTTAAAATACATTAAACCGTCAAAAGATGTTTGTAACCGCTTTTTCAGATTCGAATCGTTCGTATTTCAATCACTTGTAATAAACATAGGTAAACATACATACCTTGTCAACAATACAGACGAGTGTGAGCGCGCTGCCGGCGTGCACGTGCACCTCGTCGGCGCCCAGGATGAAGGTCTCGGGCGCTCGCACCGCCAGCTGCACGGCGCGCGACACCGGCCCGCGACCGCCGGCTATCTGTAACGTGTGTATGAAGGTTAGATGTGGTTAGGTTAGCGGTGAGTAAGGATAGATAGGTAAGTCTGTAATGTACACAAAAGTAACATAATAAATATAGCTCAATTGGCAAAGCGACGCGGGCGCATACCCGGAGGTCGTAGGTTCGATCCCGGCTGGTGTCGAAAGAAAAAAAATATTTCCTTAATTTATCCTTTATTTATTAGAAATAATCCCAACATGAGGTTTTCATGAACAAAAAAAATCTAATTGTCACAGTAACATTTTACATTCATTATGTTCTTTAATAAAAGTACAATTGGCGGCCTTATCGCTTATTATAACCATCTCTTACTGAAAACTTTTGTTACGTTACGGATCTATTATGTTCTCGCGATTGTCTCATAAGTTGCAAGATAGTTGTTTGTTATAAATTTGATTTGACATTTTTAGCTTACGACATAAACAAATATATTTAAAAATAAACTTAAATCCCATTATTTTAAAACCTTAGGTTGGTAGATTATGTATAAAGTTAGGTATATGTATATGTCGTGGCCATATCGTAGATTTGAACACATCGTGAAATGATCGATCATTTCATGAAATGGTCGTATTTCATGAAATGTTCAACTGTTTATTGGCCACATCGTGATGTGGTTTGGGCAGATCAATGATAAGAAATCGTTTCTCGATATGGCCAACTAAACGCGCGGCCTCTTCATGAAATGGTTAAGATTATTTGGTCATATCGTAAAATAGTTACATTAATTACCGGTAGAGGCGCTGAAAACGCTTTGTTTATGAGTGAAGATGGCGGCCGCTGACAAAAGTGTTATTTCTCTCAGTAAAAAAATTAATAATTCGTTATTAAGCGAGGAAGAAAGTAATAACAAAAGAGTTTTCGACGAAAAGGTTCTCGAATACTTTACTAATTACGAAAAAACTGAGCAATATGTTAAAAAACTGTACAGTTTGGATCGCATTTCAAAGGGTTACCCTATTTCTACGATCTGGCCAAGCGTGGATGACAAAATCATGAAACGTTGACGATTTTATGATCTGGTCAAATTGAGTTGGCCACATCATGAAATGTGACCATTTCATGAAATGATCGATCATTTCACGATGTGTTCAAATCTACGATATGGCCACGACATATATATTTGTATTTATTTTATTATATAAGTATATATTAAGATATTGTATAGTATATTTGATATAATTATTATTTGGTATATAAATTAATATATAGGTTGTAAATAAGTTGTGTTTAATTAAGTTCCGTTTAAATTGCATTTATATTTGACCGTATTTATTATATTTATATGAGTGGCTCACAAAGCGTTGGCTACTCCTCTTATGGGATTTATATTTGTAGCGTATATGTAGGTAGCTTGATATTTACGTAAAGTGAGTAGATGCCATACTTGTAGGATATTTTAATTTCAGATAAAAACGGTTTAATACACGTTTTACAGAAATAAAATAATATTGATATTTAAGCAAAATCAAGATGTAATATCAGAACATGACTACTTTTCATTTATACATGAATTCTCACCTGATAAATAATCACGCTCTACTATTAGAAAATACTTTTTTTATATATATTTCTCCCTTTTTATACTATTTGTACTTTTATAAGTATCTTCCTTTAACTACAATTACATCTCTTACGCCCGATTTCTGATTTGAGTATTCAAACTGAGAACGACTTAAGAATCGTTTTGTCTCATTCAGTTGTTAAGATTTCAATGCGACAGACCGATACTAAAGTTGTTCTCAGCTGGAATACTCAATTCCGAAATCGGTCGACATTCAGTTTATTTCTAACTAAATACTTTTTTAATTTTAGGCTTCAAATCTCATTGTTTGAAACACGTAAAACAATGAAATACCTGACAAACATAGGTGCCGTTGTCCCGCGGCTGCACGTATTTAATTTGTAGAGTCCATTCTTCTGTGTTGTCGCCGTGTAACACCTGGAATATTTAACATTTGTATTATTACGATGCATTTTTAACCATGCGAAAAAAAAATTGGATGGAAACTAAATCCTGGCTTTGGTTAGGTGTGATTGTCAGGTTTTTTAAGGTGCAGAAAAAAAATCCGTGCAGTGTAAGATTAGCAGGCCCTCTATTATAATGTTTTGATCTAATCGTGATGTATAGCCATAGAAAAACTAACATACATACATACATACATATACTTACGGCTATAAATCCCTAAAAGGGGTAGCCAGAGCTGAGAAAAACTAAATTAACTAAAATATACTTACAATTACAATAAAAATTAACAACCGTTATTTTACCATCTTTTCCCCACTCAACTTTCCAAACATGGCTGAGGAATTTCCAATTCCTTAGCTCTGGCTACCCCTTCTAGGGATTTATAGCCGTGAGTATATGTATGTATGTATATCTAATGTATACTTAGGTTTCGGTATGAATTTCTTAAGCTAATCTTAATAAGATACTGTTTTCTAACGAATAGATGAAAAACTATGGTACCTGAAATCGTTCATCGTTGGTGTACACTAGCAGTCCAGAGCTAATGATGTGCCAGTCCCGCTGACGAATCCAAGACACCTGAGAAGAATCACCAAATTGATTTATAGATTTGCAATTTTATTGTTAGTATAATCCTCCTTAAAAATTAACCTTGTGTTTTTTTATATATACTTACAGCTCGGTCAGTCATTGAGTCAGCGAGGCAGGTGAGTCTCGCAGTGTGTCCGACCAGAGACGTGACCAGCTCTGGTGCATCAAGACGAGGCTCTCGCTGCAACGCCGCCAGCGCGCCCGCCCACAGCGCGCGCCACGCCTCCTCGCCGGCGCCCATGTCCACGGTCGGACCTGCAATCGTAGTTGTTCTGCTTTGTACTAGATGGCGCTGTTTGCAATGTGTTATATCGCGGTATGGAAGTTTTTAATAGTGAATAAGCCAGTTTTTTATGGAAATTGATTGCGGTTAAATTTCCCAACAAGTTGGTGGAATAAAGTTGTGAAAGAGGCGGTTGGAGATAAGAAGAAAGCGTGGTTAGATTTACTAGCGATTAAAGTTAGTAAACGGATGGATGCGAGTGTAACTGACGATGTAGTGCAGAAAAGTGAAGATGAATATAAGAGAGTTAAGAATGAGGTAAAGAAGAAAATAGAAAAGAAAAAGCGGGATTTGCAAGAGTGGTGTGAGAGGAAACTTTCTGATAATTTCCGGAATAACCAAAAGTTACATATACATACATACATATACTCACGGCTATAAATCCCTGAACGGGGTAGCCAGAAATTTGGAATGAGATATTCCTCAGCCACTTTTGGAAGTTGATTGGGGAAAAGATGAAACCAAAAGTTATTCTGGAAGTATATCCGGAATGAAAAGGGAGTTTCCCAAAACACGAGAGTGAGTGTATTAAGAGATGAAAGTATAGAGACGGATGAAAGTAGCATGAAACGGGTATGGAAGAATTATTTTCAGGGACTATTTGAGAAAGAGGATGCATTCATTTCTTCGCCAATCGACAGTAATGTTGATTGGAACGGGGAGATGGGTGAATTTAGTGACAGCGAGATTAGTATGGAAAAAATAATGAAAGCAATGAAAAGTATGAAATTAGGGAAGGCGGCAGGGTATGATAGGATTACGATCGAAATGCTGAGGGCTGGTAAAGGGTTGGTGGCTTCTTGGTTGTACTTCCTTTTCCAAAAATGCTGGTCGAGTGGCAAAGTTCCACGAGACTGTTGCAAGGCGGTGATTGTGCCTCTATATAAAGGAAAGGGGCTAAAAACTACCGCGGTATCAGCTTACTCAGCATTGTTGGTAAATTGTATGCTAAGGTACTGATTGAAAGAGTGATGAATGAAACTGATGAGAAAATATGGGATGTGCAAGCGGGATTTAGGAAAGAAATGAGATGTCTGGATCAAATCTTCTCTCTAAAGAGCATCACCGAAAAGTTCTTAGCAGAACCAAAAGATCAATTGCTCCTTCATTGATTTAGAGAAGGCGTATGATAGGGTGGTAAGAAAGTGTTTATGGGAGGTGTTATCCAAGTTCGGTTTGGGGAGTCAACTTATACGTGCATTAGTATCACTCTATGAGGATTCTAGTGCATGTGTAAGAGTAAACGGGGAAAACACTGACTGGTTCGGAATCTCTAGGGGTGTCCGACAGGGATGTGTAGCTTCTCCGTGGCTCTTCAATTTGTTCATGGATGACTGTTTGACAGAGTTGCGTGAAAGTGATTATGGACTAAGAATGAGTGGATTCATCATTAAATGTCTCTCGTATGCTGACGATCAAGTGCTACTTGCATCGTCGGCAGAAGAGTTGCAAGAGATGATGAATATTGCATGTGCGTCTTTTGTAAGAAAGGGAATGAGGGTGAATGTGGATAAGACCAAAACGATGGTTTTTGAGAGACAGGAAGATGTGACAGAATGCGTGATTGCGATTGATAGTAAGGATGTGGAACAGGTGAAGAAGTTTGTATATCTGGGAAGTTTGTTTACAAGGGATGGAAAATGTGATGAAGATATTGAAAGAAGAGTGAAAAAGGGTAATGCGGTAAATGGAGCAATGTCAATCAGTGTCTGAAAAGGCCCGAATGGCTGTGCATGATGCTGTTCTTGTTCCTACGCTTATGTATGGAAGCGAATGTTGGGTGTGGCAGAAGAAGCATGAGAGCAGAGTGAATGCAGTAGAGATGAGGTCCCTCAGAAAAATTTGTAATGTTAGATTATGTGACCGAGTGAGAAATAGTGTTATTCGTGAAAAGTGTGGTGTGAAAGATGATATTGTAAGAAAGATAGAAAAAGGAATGTTGAGATGGTTTGGGCACATAGAGAGGATGGATGATAGAAAATTGGAAAAAGGGATCTATAGAGCTATTGTGGATGGTAATGTTAGTAGAGGACGACCACGGAGAACACACTTGGACCAAATTGAGAGTGTGCTCAAAAAGGCTGGCGTCCGAAGTATGAAGAATAAAAGAGCATGTATGAAAAGATTGATGGATGTAAACGAAGCTAGAGAGGTTTGTCAGGATCGTGCGAAGTGGCGATCAATAGTCTCTGCCTACCCCAATGGGAACTAATGGCGTGAGTATATATATATGTATGTTAAATTTCCCGTAACATTTTGAGGACTTAGGACTCCTAAACACGGTCCGTCGAGCAAAATTTAGCTCCAAGAAGTGCTACATTAGGAATCGCATCTGATGTTGTGTCACAAACACTGTAACCTAGTTTATATAAGAAAACCAAATATATGAGATTTGAATTTTTATAATAAATAATCTCAATCAAAGTCTAATATCACAGTAGTTGTTGGTCATATCGGCCGCTTAGCAGTGTGGTGGACTGTGGTGGATTAATTTAGTTTATTACTTATAAAAGGCTGAAAACTAACTGAATATAATGGAAAGAGGGGGATAAAATGAACTCTTACTACACAATACTGTATCTTTGTATTTGTTTTGTCCCGTTTGGCAGGCCTGGGTGCAAATCAGCTCTTGCTTTGTTTTAATCTTGTTATTTTACTATCAACTCTCACTACTACTTGCTAACTTGTAAGTCTGTAAATTATACTCAGATATAAACAAATAGACTGAAATAAGTGAGTACAAAACATGATGAGTACCATTATCGGCGGGAATGACGGTGACCCACACAAGCAGCAGCAGCGCCCGTGCTAACCACCACATACTCGCCAGCTCCTCACATTAAGCCCCTAATTTGTGGAACTCTGAAAAAAAATATACTAATATTAATATAATAATGCCGTATTTTACCGGCTTAGAATGTCACTACCCCTTTGTTCCCACGATTGTCGTAAGATGCGAATAAGAGTATCGGGATTTTTTATAGTTGTTTTTAGGCCATCAATGTTATTTTATTTCTACCATCCTGTCCCCTATCAACTTTCAAATAAGGTTGAAGAGTTTCTAGCTCTAGAGCTCTGACTACCCCGTTTTAGAATTTATGGTCGTGAGTAATATAAGTGAGCAGAATCAAATACGATCTTATTTCTAGAACTTTCCCTCACATCTTAAAATTCTAGAATTCTGCTATTCAATTGCGAAGTGATATTATTGAATTTGAGCAATTGTTGTTATATGAGCTTCCTTTGATCCCTTTTCGAGTTTCAGGCTCCTAACAACGCACTCGATCATAGAGATGAGATATTATTACATGATTTTTCGATCAAGAGGCTGTTTGTTCTTTAGTTTCCGATAGATACATAGATAGATACATTTATTTCCACTACTCAGACACACAAAGTACAACAACATGATCACATGAAAATACATAACATAAAAACAATAACAGATATACACATAATAGAAGAAGAAGTTATGATTGTGAAGCAATTTTAGGTGTCACAGTAATGTAAATGGGATCCAACTCAGCATTAAATTTGCTTTAAGCAAAACACTGATTGTTAGTTGTTTCCCCGCCACTTAACAAAGACATACATACATACATATACTCACAGCTATAATTCCCTAGAAGGGGTAGCCAGAAGTAAGGAATTATAAATTTCTCAGCCACTTTTGGAAGTTGGGTGGGGAAAAGATAGTAGAAATATAGGTTTCTGGTGATGGGTCTCCAACAGCATCGCCCAAAAATCCAATAAAAAGCTCCAATACCCTTAGTTGCCGTCTTATGACACCCGTGGGTAGAAAGGGGTAGCGACATTCTAAGCCGGCACAATACGGTAATATACTAACTTAACAAATACTATCCTTTAAATTCCTATAAGATCATTAGTTATTAAAAATATAAAGTGAAAACTAAACATAATATAAACTTAATCGATCATAATCATATCATATATTATTTTGTCCCCTTTGGGGTGGAGACTTTGGGGCCATGGGGTCCGGAAGCACGTGCTTTTTATAAACAGTTAGCTTGTCGTCTTATTGAGACAACTGGGAACCCAAGGTTAGGCTCTTACCTTGGACAAAGGCTTAGCATTGCCATAAAACGCGGCTATGCTTCCAGCGTCCTAGGTTAGGTACCCTTCCCCGAGAAGAGGAGCTAGAAGATGTTTTTAGATTTTAAGTTTTTAGGTCTCTATTTTTACTATGTAAATATGTGTTATTTTTTAATTTATATATATTTCTTTTTGTATCTGATGTATATTACTAGGTAGTTTTTAAATGTAAATATTTTTGGAATAAAGAAATACAATAACATATACTCACGGCTATAAATCCCTAGAAGGGGTAGCCAGAGCTAAGGAATTAGCAATTAGGAAAATTGAGTGGGAAAAGGATGGTAAAGTAAAGGTTATTGGTGATGGGTCTCCAGCCGCATTGCCAAAAAATCCCTTAAAAGCCCAAATACGTCTATCACCTCTTACGTACACCCTCGGTAGAACAAGGTAGTGTTACTTTAAGCCGACACTACACGGCAAATAAACAAATACAATAAACAACAGTAAAATCATATCAGCACTACTCCATATCTATCCGTAGGTGTCCTACGAAGAGTACGAAGCCACTAAAGGTATGAACACTCGATGTTGCACCGCCCTAGTCAAACAGAGGTTAAATGGCAACGAAAACGAATTCGACATTATCGTTGAGATTTGCCGTGGACTGTTTTGACTTTATGTTGATTAATTACATACATATACTCACGGCTGTAAATCCCTAGAAGGTAGGTAGAGCTGAGGAATTAGAAATTTCCAGCCATTTTTCCAACCGCATCGCCCAACGTTCCCTTAAAAGCGGTTACATACTGTATATCCGAAACTTTTAAACCCGAATATTATTTTACCGAAAACTAATCGCTTTTTTTTAATTGCCATAATATTGTTTCACCGAAATTTCAAATACCATATTCTTACATTCCAGATTATCGTTTGGTTTTTGTTTTTGTTTACTATCATTTTGATTAACCACTAGAACGGATTCCCGAAGAATCGAAAACCAGATATACCTTAATTCCACAATATTGCTTTTCCGAATAATCACTATTCCAAAAAATCATTTTCCATATATTTGAAATACAGATGTATTGAATGATACCTACTGCTATGAATAATTTTGCAGGCATATTTTAAGTTAGTAGTATACCCCGCTTAGTAGTATACCATGCATCAGACTTTTTTGGTGCTCGCTCCGCTGCGCTACGCTCGCTCGTTTTATACATAATCTAACCTAACCTAACCTAACTGAATGTAACCTAACTTTTCTTTGTCTGCAGGGGGCTTTCGCCCCCCGACCCCCCCAAGCAGGGGGCTCTGCCCCCCTGCACCCCCCCTATATGCAACCAAGCATGCAAACAAGCAAGCAAGTATACATACAAACAGGCATGCATCTGCGTTCTATTTATACAATTTTTCTAACATAAAAATATCTGGTTAAAGAGATTTACGATATGTAAGACTATAGATAAAGTTACTTCGGTCTTTTAAACCTTTGGAATAACGAGATTATAGTAAAAGATATAGTTGGTAAAAGCAAAAAATTCATTTAAATAATCTGGTTTTAGTTTTTCTGGGAAGTGATACTTCTAGAAAATGTATTTATGTACTAATGAAGTTGTGGAAAATAAAGCATCTGTGATACGTAAATTATGTGAACAATTTTCTGAATAGTGAATTTCGGATTTGAGATATTCGAATTTTCGAAATGTTACCCTTAAAAGCCCCAATACCGTTAGTCACCTCTTACGTTCACCCTCCTGAAGAAAAGGGGTAGTGCTATTCTAAGCCGACACTAAACAGCAATATTAATATAATAACGCCGTATAGTGCCGGCTTAGAATGTCACTACCCCTTCGTTCCCACGATTGTCGTAAGATGCGAATAACGGTATCGGGATTTTTTATAGTTGTTTTTAGGCCATCAATGCTACTTTATTTCTACCATCCTGTCCCCTATCAACTTCCAAATAAGGTCGCAGAGTTTCTAGCTCTAGTGCTCTGACTACCCCGTTTTAGAATTTATGGTCGTGAGTAATATAAGTGAGCACAATCAAATACGATCTTATTTCTAGAACTTACCCTCACATCTTAAAATCCTAAAATTCTGCTCTTCAATTGCGAAGTGATATTATTAAATTTGAGCAATTGTTGTTATATGAGCTTCCTTTGATCCCTTTTCGAGTTTCAGGCTCCTAACAACGCACTCGATCATAGAGATGAGATGTCATTACGTAATTTTTGTATCAAGAGGCTGTTTGTTCTTTAGTTTCCGATAGATACATAGATAGATCGGGGTCGATCTCTTCTTCTCGGGGAAGGGTAGATAGCGTCCTAGCTACCCTTCCCCGAGAAGAAGAGCTAGAAGATGTTTTAAGTTTTTAGGTCTCTATTTTTACTATGTAAATATGTGTTATTTTTAAATTTATACATATTTCTTCTTGTATCTGATGTATATTACTAGGTAGTTTTTAACTGTAAATATTTTTGAAATAAAGAAATACAATAACATATACTCACGGCTATAAATCCCAAGAAGGGGTAGCCAGAGCTAAGGAATTAGAAATTCTTAAGCCACATTTTAAAAATAGAGTGGGGAAAGGATGGTAAAGTAAAGGTTATTGGTGATGGGCCTCCAGCCGCATCGCCCAAAAATCCCTTTAAAGCCCCAATACCGTTAGTCGCCTCTTACGTACACCCACCGGAAGAAATGGGGTAGTGCTATTCTAAGCCGGCACAACACGTTAATGTTCATGAATGTTTTTCATAATGTAATTTTTTTTTATTTTATAAACCCATTATGGCTCGCAGTCACGTAGGAGACGTCAGTTCTAATAATCATCCCGAGTCGAAAAAGCCCATATGTATTTTCTTAAGTTATATCTATACTTATAATAAATCTGTAGAGAGGTCAATTCTGTACATGAAATATATTTTCAAAATAACTGTCAGGTGGTGATTAGGGATCGATACTGATGCCAAAAATGCAATCAGTAAAATTTTTGTCTGTCTGTCTGTCTGTCGGTTTGTATGTGCTTTATGGAAACTACTCGACGGATTTTAACGAAACTTGGTACAATTATTTTCCATACTCCTGGGCAGGTTTTTGTGTACTTTTCAGTAGAATTTTGGGAAAACGGGAGAAGTTACTCCATTTTTTAAGCTTCCGTCGCGTGTGCAGCCTTAATGGTTAAACTTACATAGAAATCATGTATGACGGAAAAATTCTTCATTAAATTACCTAAAAAAAAATCCTCTACAGTATATCTTGTCTATCTTTTACGGTTGACTCACAAGAACACGTGTAATTCCAGATAGCTTAGCAGTTCGGAACATTCTGATTATATTTGTTTACTCTTACGTTTGTAAACCTCTCACTCATCCCTAATTAAAAAAAGGTAACATTATTACCTATTCAATAAAAAAAAAACATAGAAATCGGTAGAGAAACACCGAGATTGTACATAAAATAAGCCATCGCCCCGTGACCAAAACCAAATCTTTACTAATTTACATATAACATACGAGATGGCGCCAGTAGTTGCATCCTACAACACGTAATGATTTATTTTTTAGATTGTTATAAATACTTCATAGAGTTTTATTCCAAAATTTGCTATTAAACGGAAATACTGAACCGTTCATTAAAGCACATTAAAAAGCACCAAACTACACTGTTTAGGGAGTGCTATAAATTTAATAAATTGAAAACATTGCGCTGAATTTCACAATGCTTGAGCAGTGACTGAGGAAAGAAACCTCTGATATTTAAAAAAACAACGCTACCCGTGCGAAGCTGGGACGATCCACTAGTGCATATTATATTTGTAGATAATTAACACATCTCATAAACAGTGAGGGAAAACATTGGGAGTCGTACTTAGTCAAAGTACAAAGTGGCGACAAGCCTACACCAGGCTCCAATTTCACCACGACTACAATTGTCAGTGACATATGTCGAGCTACAATTGTCAAGCAAATTGTGACATATTACAATTTTATGAAATATTTTCTATAGAAATGCTTACAAACTTGACAGGCATTTTGCTACAATTGTATGTATTACAATTGTGTTGTGAAATGGTAATTATTATTTTAGTCGACATATTTGTAGAATTGTCGTAGAATCTTGGCATGAGATTGAGCACATGTCGGATTTGCGTGACAATTATAGTATTTCGTGGTTGATACACGCGTATTTCAAAATGGCTCTCCATGCGAGTAGTAGTGACGCTAGTGATAGTAACAGTGATCTTGATGAATTTACAATTGTAGCACTTGTCGCGTTGGTGAAATTGGAGCCTGGATGATGTATAATTTTAGGAATTTGTATAAACAACACATTGTATGAACATTAATTTACTAACTGTTAATACATTTGCAAAGGATATAAAACATCTTAACTACTTAGATGGAGACACTTCATAGTATGAAATTTAGGATTTAGAACGTTTACCTGCCGGATTTAAGTCACAGGGTAACCAATGAACTACCAAAAATATAGAATAGAATAGAATAACTCTTTATTGCACATCAAACACAAATTTACAAAAATAATAATATGATCAAACAGTTTACAGTGAGGTACAATTGGCGGTCTTATCGCTAAAAGCGATCTCTTCCAGACAACCTTTTTATTTCATTATATACTCACGGCCATAAATCACAAAAAGGGGTAGCCAGAGCTTCGGAGCTAGAAATTCGTCAACCACATTTGGAAGTTGAAACGGGACAAGATGGTAGAAATAAAGTATCGTTTGTGATGATTCTCCAATTGCATCGACCAAAAAACCACTTAAAAAAGCCCCATACCCTTAGTCGCCTCTTACGATATCCGTGGGTAGAAAGGGGTAGTGACATTCTAAGCCGGCAATACACGGCAAACAAAATATAAATCTCTTTATAAAAACTCAAAACCATTTCGATCTTAGTGAAATCGGAGATATTTTCACTATAAGCGATGTCTTCCAGACAACCTTTGAGTTGGTAGGTCATTAAATATTTATGTAGGACTTTAAGACTAAATGAAACACTCGATTTACTTTCAATATAATATTTAAAAAAAAACTAATTTATTCGCTATAGAGTTCGTCCAGTGTCTGAAGTTCAACCATGAATATAGAAAGATTATTTAATTTAATTTCAGACAGCCTAATTAATTGGAGCAGATTATTACAAAAATTGTTTTACGGTGTGTAGTGTCGGCTTAAAATAGCACATCCCCATTTCTTCCGGTGGGTGTACGTAAGTGGCAACTAACGGTATTGGGGCTTTTTAAGGGATTTTTGGGCGATGCGGATGGAGACCCATCACCAACAACATTTATTTTACCACCTTTTTCCCACGCAATTTCCAAAAGTGGCTGAGGAATTTCTAATTCCTTAGCTCTGGCTACCCCTTCTAGGGATTTATAGCCGTGAGTATATGAATGTATATTTCATATCAATTAGAAAAAATAGGATAGTAAACAAAGAAACGTCAATGACCTTTTAACATTTTAGTGTTGTTACCAATATAATCGACGGCGACGTAAACATCGAATACGTTACTAATGGTATGCAGATTTGTGATCCAATTTAATCGTATACTTATAAAACAGACTTTCTGATTATACTTCTAGTATTTGACGTTAAAAGAAATAATCAGGATATTAACGAGGTGAATAACACAGATTCAAACAATATGCATTAGCTCACTAGCTGGTAGGCTGAGTAGTGCTGCATGTGCCACAAGGAAAATAAGACATTTGACAGATGTACAGACAGCTCGATTAGTTTGTAACAGCTTTTCTCAAAGCATAATGTCTTAAGCGGCCAGTACACAATGGCGGACGATGGGCCACGCTTCGCAATTGGCAATTGTTGGCCACGATCAATTGGTGTTCACACAATGGCCCATTGCTCATTACTGCCTGGCAATCCACTTGCGACGGACGTCGAAGTAATTATGGTTGCAGCTATTTATTTATTATTATGTATGTAATTTATTTTATTTATGGCGCTATTTATATTATTTTTACGTCATATAGTGATTATCAATACATTTTGCAATAAAATATTCCAAAAAAAAGTATAAGTATCTATGAGCGGTCGGTGACGAACTAAACAATGGCCCATTGTGGAAACACCACCGGCCATGCTACGCCACGATTCCTTTGAAGTGTGCCCGAAAAACCGACAACTTGGCCATTGCGCGCCATTGCGCGCCATTGCGCGCCATTGCGCGCCACGATCGGCAATTGTCCGCCATCATGCACCATTGCGCCCTGTACACAGTGGCGATGGCGAGCAGTGGGCCATCGTCCGCCATTGTGTACTGGCCGCTTAACGGTATTTAACTCTGGGGCAGAGCAGCTGATGGTAAAATGTTCGTGAATATAGTGGATACCCACCATAAGAGATAGAAGAAGAAAAATATTCTGTAATATGAACGAAGATATCAGTATATATAACAAAAACACAAAAAGTCCGTAAGAGTATATCTTTCCTCTTGAAGTAAATCAGAATATAGATATGTATGTCAATTTTTAAAAAAAGCTACATTTTTAACCTTATATTATAGGATCTGAACATAAGTCCTTATCAATTTAAGTGATTTTGTTAATAGGAACATTTAATTTAGATGATTTATGTTATTTATATTACTACATCAGATTTGGACTTATAGTTTAAAAAATAATACAATTTAATTAAAGCGCGAAGTCGCTGTCTCGTCGCCCGATCGGCTTCGGAGAGAGGGAGACGGAACATAAATGAGAGAGGAAGTCGCGCGGTCGGCTCTCAATGCAGCAGACGAGTTTACTTTTGAATACATTTTGTCTCTTAACCCTTTCAGGACCATAAGGTTTCTAATGCTTATTTTGAGTTAAATGTGGATAATTATAGTTTATTTTAGACTAATTAAAGATAATCTGAAGAAAAACTAAAAAAAAAACATGCGGTTTTTGTGGAAATTTATGGGACACATGTGTCCCTATGGTCCGTAAGGGTGTAAAAATTCCTATGTTTGACTTTATCCAACCAAGTTTTTTTTCAATGCTTCTTTAGTAATTCCGGTATTTTTTTTTACATAATAGTTATAATAAAAGCATGTATTTATCAAGTAATATTTTATTTATTTAGAAAACATAAACTTATCAATGGTATTCAGAGAAACAATTCCTATTAGTAGTGTAGCAAAGATGAACATTACACACAACACATTTGTTGTTAGTGCGATTTTCAATTTTGTATTTCGCACAGTTTACACACCGCTTCCTGGAATCCGTCTTTTCCATGGGATGTGAAGGTAATGATCTTCTCAGAGATCTGCGTACCATACTTGTTGCCGATGTGGGGACGGATCTTTGTCTCAAGCTGAAATTATTTATCAAACTCCGAGCTATAACTTGCCTGAACTGCAAACAGGTCAACAAACTAGATCCGGTTTGGCTTTGCTTTTCAGCATGGAGTTTTTTGTAAATGATGTAGGCATTATTCACCGCGATGTCGAAAAAATCAAAGAACAGTCTAAGATAATATTTTATCTTTGATCTCCGATCTAATTCGTAGTACACTTTTCGCTGGTCCATCAGGTCAACGCCCCCCATGTTTTTGTTGTAACAAGTTAAAATTTTCGGGCATCGAACGTCGACCTTCTCCGCAGAACCTGCCACCCTTCGTTTTACCGTCTCGGTTTCTGTAGGTGGAAGAAAGTTTGTCAATAGATGAACAGCTTTGTTGTCCATCCACTTCACTAACGTTATGCCATGGTATGGTACGCCCAAAACTGGTTCAGTCGACCAATAATCTCTCAAAGATGGCAAGATGTGATAGCCCATTACTAAGTTTATGCCAAGAAAGGCTTTCATCTCTTCCTTCTCAACTGAGAACTGTCGTCCATTTTGATGCGCGTATCTTACCGACTCAGTTACCAAATGGTCAACTAAAACGTCAAAATTCGTCGTTGCACAGAAAATATCGAATGGTGTCAACGAATCTACGTCCGTTTCTAAATAAATAAGCACCTTTCCAAAACTATAATCAACTTCATGAAACACATTTGGTGTGTAGTTTCTCTTGAGTCCAATGAAAAGTTGGATGAGGTTGGTTTGGTGTGGATGTAGATGGCTGAGGTAGTTCTGCTGTGGATGTAGATGGCTGGGGAGACTCCGATCTTGGTGGCTGCGTAGATGGTTCCTCGATCTCAATATAAGAAATACCTTGCTCGTCGTCTTGCGTCAGTAGTCTTTGATCTTCTTCGTCAAGTTCTAACTCATCTTCGTCATCACTATTGTCAGCCAACAACAAGTGAAGTACATCATTTTCGGAGAGTTCAAAAATTCCACGTCCCCTTCGAGACATAATCTGCAATAAAATAACGTGATAAGTGAAGGTAAATTTGGAAAAAACTTACTGTTATTTATGCGTTGTTTGTGAACGAAAAGTTCCTTTACTGACCGTAGGGAAGCCGGTGTCCCAAAACGTAAACATAGCTTTTTTATGGTAAATAACACTAAAATTACATTGAAATGTATGGAAAAGTATTGTTTACTTACCAGGCAGTTATTATTTTGTATTTTCTAAATCAGCAACTAACTTTTACATATATCTATAGCTCGCCGAAAGTTTTAATAATAGCGCCAAGAAAATTACAATATTTACCCGCCAATAAAATTTCACAAATAACACTTACGGTGCGCTGGCAAAAAAAAACAAAATAAGGTGCGTTCGAAAATCAATAATTAAAACAAACATTAGCAATAAAACCTTATTTGCTTAAGTTATTTAACTTTTATTGCTGGGGACAAATACGTCCCTGTGGTCGTCAAAGGGTTAAATATAGTGTTCTTTTCAGAATCAACTTTTTAGAACTATCTATACTTCTAATAAATCTGTAGAGAGGTGAATCCTGTACATGAAATACATACATAAACATAAACATAAACGTTCACGCCGAATATCCCCGAAGGGGTTGGCAGAGGTACTAATACTTCTGAACATCACGTGACTTTGTCACCTGGTGTTCAGAGTACCCACGTTTTGCATGGAGAGTGTACTCACGTGATAGGGGGCAGGCCTAGGCTCTTTTTTTCTAATAGATATAAAGAGTATGTATGTTGTTTTAAACACATGCTATTGTAGTATCTATGCAAATACAAGTGAATCGAAAGTTTAAAAATAAGGGGGATTTGCATTACGAAACAAGTATCATGCCATCTATCTTCTTCTATACTATAATAAGACTGTAACGAGGTCAAAACTGTACATTGAAGAAAAAAAAATAAAAACCGGTGGAATATGTTTTATTTTCGATACTGAAGCCAAATTTGCTATTTTTGAAAAAAATGTCTGTCTGTCTGTCTGTATGTCCGTTCATCACGTTAATTCTACCGGACCGATCTTGATCAAATTTGGCATGAATGTAGGTTATACACCTGGCCAACATATAGGATATAATTTATTCCGGATTTCGCAAGGGTTCCCACAGGAGCATAAAAAAACATAACTTTTATATGGTTCCCCATTCGACCGACTTTATGGGACGCTTCATTAATAGTCTTTTTGGAAAAAATAAGGGTTTCATCCATTTTCATCAAAATAATTGTCCATTTAATTGTTTGTCAATAGTATGACTACTAGATATATAGGATATCACAAATTTGAGACTTACACAAATGTCTGCGTGGCGTAGCGGTATACCGTTTTAGAACTTTTGTGTTAGGTTAGAATAATAGGATGCACTAATCCTTCTTTTTCACATTCAACTATGCGAATATGTATGAATAAAGATAATTGAAAGCATATTGTATGAATTTTGCGTAGTCATTTGGTAGGTTTGAGAATATGTTTATAACTTTTGTTTATTTAACTATTTTTAACTAATATTCTCATAGATATATTATACTTTACTTACGCATAAATGAATATTCTGTTTAAGCCTCAGAATGCATAGTTTGTAAATAAATAATAGTAAATATCTCAATTTTAATTCAGTACCGCCATCTATTAGCCGATGATTGCAATCTCTCTCACATCACCAACTTATTGCTCCCCATATTTACACGATTAATTTTTTCATCGACCGAATTTATCAGACTCTTCATTAATAGTGTTTTTGAAAAAAATAAGGGTTTTATCCATTTTCATCAAAATAAATGTCCATTTAATGAATTGCTGTGTAGTGTCGGCTTAGAATAACACTACCCCATTACTTCCGGTGGGTATACGTAAGAGGCGATTAACGGTATTGGGGCTTTTAAGGGATTTTTGGGCGATGTGGTTGGAGACCCATCACCAACAACCTTTATTTCACTTTCTTTTCCCGACGCTACTTCCAAAAGTGGCTGAGGAACTTCAAGTTCCTTAGCTCTGGCTACCCCTTCTAGGGATTTATAGCCGTGAGTATATGTATGTATGTATTTAATTGTTTGTCAATAGTATGGCTACTAGATATATACCATATCACAAATTTGACATCATTACTAATGTTTTTGTGGCGTAGCTGTATACCGATTGGTTAAAACTAAACTAACGGATGACCCAGGTTCGAATCCCGGGTGAATATAGTCTTTTGAGACTTTTTTGCTTTTGTGTTAGGTTAGAATAATAGGATGCACTAATCCTTCTTTTTCACATTCAACTATGCGAATATTAAGTAAGTAAGGGGGGTAAGGGGAGAACGGAACACAATATCTAATCCGGCCCAAAAGTCAACCTCTCCTGCACGCGTCGGTGGTTCGTATGAATAGCCGGCGACGGTGTCTACCATCCAGTGGCCGCCGTGGTGCTCCCTGCTAGACAACTAACGAGGCTCTGGCGTCCGAGCTAATGGCGGGATAACCATTCACCCAACCAGGCAACTGGGAGGAAGAGGCTTCAGTGGCCTTGGAGCTAATATCTCCTAAAAGTCTGGTGCAGAAGGCAAGGGGAAACCACTGCACTACTATCCCAAGAAAGTCGTCATGGAAGTACAACCGAATGAATTAAGTCGGCCGCGCTGCGTCCGGGGCAGACGGTGGGAAATGTGCTACCGGCCATGCGGATGTAGGAGACCAGGCAACGCATGGAAAATATACTACTGGAGCCTCCCTCACGATGCGACAAATGCACAAGATAGGCACGTGGAACGTGCGTGGATTATTGAAGCCAGAGAAACTTCCAATCATTGAGAAGGAGTTAACTAGATGCGACGTGAGTATCTGTGGCCTTAGTGAAACTCACTGGAAAGGTAACGGTCATCTACTCACTGAGACCCACGCCATTTACTTCTCTGGCAACGAAAAAGACAGCCACAACGGAGTTGCTTTCCTGATTCCCAAACATCTAAGGAACTGTGTGTTGGGGTATGAGCCAGTTAGCGGTCGAGTGCTGAGTATAAAACTCAAGGCGACGCCTGTAAACCTCAACATCATACAGGTATATGCTCCAACAAGTAAGGCAAGCGATGAAGTCCTGGAACAATTCTACACTGAACTGGATACCACTATTTCTAAAATATCCAATAGGGAAGTTCTGATAATCTTAGGTGACTTCAACGCGAAGATTGGGGCAGACTCCAGTCTTCTAAGTGACAGTGTGGGTAAATTTGGATTGGGTGAACTAAATGAAAGAGGTGAACGTCTGATACAATTTGCAGCCAACAATAATCTGGTAGTATCCAACAGCTTTTTCCAACACCACCCACGGAGACTTTATACATGGACATCACCAGATGGCAAATATCGCAACCAAATCGACTACATTCTGATTAGGTCACGGTGGAAGACATCGATTCGAAATAGTCACACGTTACCTGGTGCCGATTGTGGATCGGATCACCAACTCTTGATTTCCAAAGTTCAGCTCAAGCTAAGGGCAGCTAGAAAACTTGAAAAGCAAAAAAGGATTGAGGTGAAGGATAGCTTTAAGTTTTTAAAGGCAATTGAACACAATTGGACCCAATGGACAAATGCAAACCCAGATTCTGAGTCCCCTGATCAGCTGTGGGACCGAGCGAAAACCATAATAGAGAACGCTGTCAAGGAGTCCGAACCATCTGAACAAACACGGAAACGACAACACTGGATTAGCGACATTACTATGGAACTTGTAGAAGAAAGGAGAAGAATGAAAGCGTCAGGAGCTGACGTTAAATCTCTGAACGCCATATCTGCGCAGATTCAAAAAGCATGCAGGCAAGACCGAAACGCCCAACTTCAGAATGTATGCTCAGAAGTCGAAGCACACGCAGATAAGTATGAATCCAGAGATCTCTATCAGAAGATACGTTTCATTACTAAGACCCTAACTTCAAAGACATGGGCCATCGAAAACGCTCTTGGTGAGACGATCACTGAAATAAAAGACATAGCCGAAACCTGGAAAGAATACTGCCAGTCACTATTTCAGGATACAGACTCACAATGTTTCACATCCACCGAACCTAGGGATGAAGAGATCGAACCAGACATCCTCGAAAGTGAAGTGAGAGCTGCGATCAAACACCTGAAGAATGGAAAAGCCACCGGCAGAGATGCTATCCCGATAGAAACTATCAAAGCGTCAGGCGAATATGGTGTCCAGTCCAGATCTTTAAAACCCTATGCAACAAAATATGGCAGACAGGGACATGGCCGCAAGAATGGGCTCACACTGTATTTATCCCTCTACATAAGAAAGGTTCGACGAAAACGTGCAGTAACTACCGCCTCATTGCCCTTATATCACACGCTAGCAAGATTTTACTGCACATTCTCAACGAGCGCCTCAAGACCTTTTTATCCAAAGAGATTGCACCCGAACAAGTCGGCTTCGTAAAAGGAAAAGGAACCCGGGAGCAAATCCTGACTGTGCGCCAGATCATCGAGAAAGCCAGAGAATTTAACAAGCCCACTTATATTTGCTTTGTTGATTTTTCAAAGGCGTTTGACTCAGTGAAATGGCTGAAACTTTGGAAAACTCTGCTAGAGATGGGTACACCAACACACCTTGTGCACCTTTTGAGACGCCTCTACGAGAATGGGACTGCGTCAGTGAGAGCAGACGAGATGCTTTCAGACCACTTCCACCCTAGTGCGGGAGTCCGTCAAGGATGCATTATTTCTCCGCTTCTGTTCAACATCTACACAGAGCTGATAATGAGAATTTCCCTCGAAGACTGGATGGACGGTATCGCAATCGGTGGCCTGAGAATCTCGAACCTGCGCTACGCAGATGACACCACCCTATTCGCAAGCAGTATGCGAGATATGGAAGACCTGCTGCATAAGATGGAAAGTGTCAGTTTGGAATTTGGCCTTAAGATAAATCGCAGTAAGACGAAGATGATGATTGTGGATCGTGCCAACAACAACATGCCTGAAGTCACGAAAATTGCAAATTGTGACGTTGTACAATCATACGTCTATCTGGGAGTGCTGATATCCAACAATGGCGGATGCGTGGACGAAATAAAGCGACGAATGGCGATTGCAAGGTCTTCTATGGACAGACTTAGGAAAATATGGAAGAACTGCAACATCACCAAAGCCACAAAGACCCGGCTAGTCAGAGCGCTTGTGTTCCCCATATTCCTTTATGCTGCAGAGACATGGACGCTTCGGGAAAGCGAGAAGAAGAGGATTGATGCTCTTGAGATGTGGTGCTGGAGGAAAATGCTTGGGATATCGTGGACAGAGTTCCGTACCAATGACTCAATCCTCCAAGAACTAGGTGTCAAGCGCCTATCATCTATAGTCCAAGCTCGTATCTTAACCTTCTTCGGACATATATCTCGACGCGGGCGCATGTCAATCGAGCGACTGGTGGTACAGGGCAGAGTAGAGGGCACCCGAATGCGTGGTCGATCACCAATGAGATGGACGGACCAAATCAAAGCAGCGCTGGATGACCCCCTGTACCAATGCACCAAAAAAACAGCCCTCAGAGAGGAATGGCGACGAATTGTGCGGCGGGTCACCCAACCAAAATGACGACCACGACCACTCTGTCAAGAGTGTTACGACTGAGAAGAAGATGCGAATATTTATGAATAAAGATAATTGAAAGTATATTGTATGAATTTTGCGTTTTCATTTGGTAGGTTTGAGAATATGTTTATAGCATTAATTTTTTTAACTATTTTTAACTAATATTCTCATAGATGTATTATGTTTTACTTACGCATAAATTAATATTCTGTTTAAGCCTCAGAATGCATTTTTTGTAAATAATAGTAAATATCTCATTGTTTTGTCTCAGTAACGCCATCTGTTGACCGATGATTGCAATCTCTCACACATCACCAACAGTCAGTGTAGGGGGCAGCACCGAGTCGCCAACCTGCTATCTATACTTACTCAAGATATTTTCATTTTTGAACATAGAAACTTGGTTACAAAATGTTTTGTTTCATGTTTCTTATGAACAATTAAAAAGGTTTTTTGGAACTTATCCCCTAAGAGATTGAAATATATTATACAGATTTTTGATCTATAAATACAATGTATCTAGAAATTTGAATCTTGATGCGATTGACTGATATAACAACTACAAAAAGGAATGTATGAAATTCATCCATCAATCAATCATGAGAATATACTAACGGCTATCCCAAAAAGGGGTAGCCACAGCTCCATAGATAGTAATTCTTTATCCACTTTCGGAAGTTGCATGGGGTCCGTCTAGGGAGTGCAATCTCGGTATTGCAAGATCTCGAAATACCGAGATCTCGCACTTATTTTGCAAGATCAATCTTGCAGCTAAAATCGTGCGAGATCTCGCAAGATTTGCAAGATTAGGCAACGCATTCCTTGTCCATTCTACAGCGCGTTCGCGCTCTAACTGCCGGCCGGCAACTGCATTTCCTAGTTCGGCTCGCCCCGCCCTAGAGTGAAACAGGTGTATGCGGGGTGAAAAGGATGCAAGAGTGTCGCGTGCGGCGAAGTTAGTTCTATTTTTAGAAATTTCGTTGTTTATTTCGTGGTTGTGAGTTGACGTATTTATTTGTTTACCTAAAGTGTTCTAATTCTAATTGTAATTGTTTAGTTAATTATTTTAATTCAATTTGTAGTGAAAATTATCACAATAATTAGTGAATTCGTATAATCATGTCAGCAACAGTTACTTATAAAGAGTTTAACAGTCCGCTAGAAGTATGGAAGTACTTTTTAAAAGCAGATGATGGATTGACGGCTCAATGCAAATTATGTAAGTCCATATTGAAAACATCAGCGCGTTCTCCTAAAGGTTTACATGTACACATGAAAGCCAAACATGACATTAATACAAATAGAACGCTTAGAAAAGAAGCCCAAAATGAGAATCCAGGTCCATCGACATCTTCTTCAGCTCCCCCGCTACAAGCGCAGCAGCCAAGCAATTTGTCGACTTTACCTAGTTCACCAGATGTTCACCGAGCTAAAAAACACAAAATCTCTGACTACTTTAATTCAAAGGATGAAGTTCCCAAGGAAAAGAGAATTGCAAGAATGGTTTCCTTAGATGGACTAATGTTTAGATCATTTTGTACATCAAGAGACTTGAGAGAATTATTTGAAGCGAAGGGTTATAAGCTGCCATCGTCTCCTAACTCAATAAAACTAATGGTCATGAATTATGGCATGAATCTTAAAATGAAAATATCTCAAGATCTTCAAGAACTAAAAAAAAATAACCACCGGTTTACTCTCACGTTTGACGAGTGGACTTCTTGTAGAAACAGACGCTTTATGAATGTAAATATTCACACGTTTTCAAAGGGAAAAGCTTTGTTTTGGAATTTGGGACTTGTACGAGTAGTCGGATGTATGCCTGCTGAGACCTGTATCAAACTATTGAAAAAGAGGCTATCAGAGTATGATTTAACTTTAGATGAAGATATAGCAGCTATCACAACCGATGGAGCTAGTGTAATGGTTAAACTAGGACGGCTTATACAGCCTCTTCAGCAACTTTGTTATGCTCATGGCCTTCAGTTAGGCGTTGTTGACGTAATCTACAAAAATAAAGAGAATAATGACTCTGAAGTCAATTTACAAGATGACCAAGTAGACACACGTCAAGCAAACGAAGAGGAGATTGTGGAAAATGAGTTACTTGATGAAGAAACTGAAGATATGAACGAAACAGAAGGGTTTGATTGCATATTACCTACAGCTGAAGTTGATTTAGTACCAGAATATGACGCCCTTATAAAAAAAGTAAGAAAAACTGCCAAGCTTTTCCGAAAATCACCCACAAAAAACGATATTTTACAAAAGTACATAACAGACGAGTTTGGCAAAAACATGCAGTTAGTGCTTGACTGCAAAACTCGCTGGTCTAGTCTCGCAGACATGATCTCCAGATTTAATAAATTGAAGTCGTGCGTTAGCAAGGCTTTAATAGATTTAAATCTTGGCACGAACCCTAATTATACTTTCTTACAAGACGAATATGTTGCTTTGGTCGACTTAGAACATGTATTCCAACCTATTAAATTGGCAGTTGAAGTATTGTGTCGTAGAGATTCGGATCTTATCACCGCTGACACAACTTTGCGCTTCATGGTACGAAAATTGGAAAACCTCACAACACCAATAGCACAAAAGCTGGCTGATACTATGAAGACTCGCATCCGTGAGCGGCGAACAATTATGACTGCAGCTTTATTTTATTTGAGAGATTCTGCCCAATATGAAGAGGATTTTAGGTCATTAATTCATGATGATACTTTCAGTTTGCCACCAAAATCGTCAGTAAAAAAAGAAATTAAAAAGCTGATTGAACGATTATGCGTACAGCCAGCAGCAGCAC
The DNA here is from genome assembly GCA_963576735.1 of Bedellia somnulentella. Lineage (NCBI taxonomy): Eukaryota > Metazoa > Arthropoda > Insecta > Lepidoptera > Bedelliidae > Bedellia > Bedellia somnulentella. The sequence goes on along the minus strand of OY755189.1, from coordinate 15,327,806 downwards.
CAGCCAGTCAGGTTTTAGATACAGCTGTTATCGACAACGATGATCATAGCATGCCTGTATCAAGAGATGCAAGCACAATTCTTTCTTTAGGTGAAGAATTAGAAATAATATTGAGAGCCCGCCCACATGAACGTCCTTCACCTTCAGCTGGTTCCTTGTTGGACAAATTAATAAGACAAGAAATAAACCTTTATGAATCAGGCGGGGCTAAAGGGAAGCATTTGCAGCTGGTGTACCAATGCTTGTCATCAGTGGTGCCAACAAGTGTTGAGGCTGAACGGGCTTTCTCTGCTGCTGGGTATATGGCCCGCAACATCCGAAGCCAGTTGGCTGATAATACATTAGATATTTTATGTTTTTTAAGAAGCTATTTCCAAAATAACCAATGAACCATCTTAAATAAAAAATTCAGTTTATTTCAATTAAATGTTTCGTTTCATTTATTCGCTGTGTATTCAATTTTAGTAAAATATTTGTCATTATAAAACAAAAATATAAATGGCTGTGTAGTGTCGGCTTAGAATAGCACTACCCCATTTCTTCCGATGGGTGTACGTAAGAGGCGACTAACGGACTTGGGGCTTTTTAAGGGATTTTTGGGCGATGCGGTTGGAGACCCATCACCAACAACCTTTATACTACCATCTTTTCCCCACTCAACTTCCAAAAGTGGCTGAGGAATTTATTATTTCTCTGTTCTGGCTACCCCTTTTAGGGATTCATAGCCGTGAGTATATGTTTGTATGTATAAAACAAAAATTGGTATACTATATGTGCGAGATCTCGCAAAATACCGAGATCTTGCAAGATTAGTCGTCTGCGATCTTGCAAATACCGAGATTGAGATTTTGCTGCAAGATTGCACACCCTAGGTCCGTCCAACCGTCCAACTGCATCGCCCAATAATCACTTAAAAAGTGTCAATGTTCTTTATATCTATTACAACGCCCACGGGAATATAAATACAAAAAAACAGAAGTTAGTGTAGTTAGATAGTGTTTTGGTATTTTGGATGTAAACTGGATGCAAAAAATGTAGTCCACGCGGACGTAGTCGCGGGCAAAAAGCTAGTGCATAATAAAACTAATTTCTTGTAACAAATATTAAAACTGTGAAACTTCTTTCTTTGCAAATTGTAGTGTCGTGAAATCATTAGTATCGCGGCGGTAATGGTACTGTCAAAATCCATGTTTTGACAGGGCCAGGATTGTTACAGTTAAAATGAGTTCTGAATCTTTGGCTACCCCTTTTTGGGATTTATGGCCGTGAGTACAATACAATACGTATGCATGTCTTAAACAAGGATTCCCAGTGCAATCGCTAACCTACATCAAAGACTTTATATTCTAATCCTCTTACCTTGCTTCTCATTCATGACATAAATATAAGGAAAAGCTTTGTTAAACTATAGGGTAAGATGGGTTTACCTCTTAATAGGTTTCCCTTTTAAAACACGTTTTCGAAACTTCTTTTAAGATGTCTATTATGAATGGGCGTGCTTTTTAAAATATTAGAGAGGGCAAACACGTTATAAAACCCTTGTAAAGGGAAAAATCTCAGAGGTATTTATTTATTAATAGGTTTTTATATATTTAGGGTAGATACCAATACATTTAATAATTTTAGCTGTTTTGTGCTTAATATTTTCAGGAGTTCGTTTAGAATAGCGCTACACAGTTTTCCTATGGCTATAAGGTTATTCTAAGTGACCTACCCCTTTTTTTGCTATCTTTTCCATAACTAGTTTCCAATAGCGCTTTCTAGAAACAAAAATAGTTTATTCAGTTTTAAAAACTGAAGCTCTAGCACCCCTTTTTATAATTCATCACATTTAGTATATGTGGTTGAGGTTATTACAGTTGTTTATAATATTCAGTCGCTAAAATATCCAATCAAAACTTTGTATTGAGTGTTTGAACGAAAATTGACATTTTACTCAACGTCAAACAAACTAAATTTAACTTAAGTCTACCGTCTAAGTTGTATGCCAGTCACATGTTTTGTTCGTTAGTGGTAATTGCTCGCTGTTTTATTAACACGCCTTTATAGACTTCACTTGTTACCAAATATGTAAAACAATCTTGCAGGTTTGACCCAGTTTCCGGTTTACGTTTCCGTTTTGGGTTTTCATATAGGTTGTGGTTAGAATACCCACGAGCTTTTATTATTATTTATATTATTTTTATATATATTATTAGAAGCCAGCCGTGATAGCCCAGTGGGTAGAACACTCGGTTACCGTGCAAGCGACTAGTGTTCAAATCCCAGGTCGGGGCCTACACCAATTTGTCTTTTCTAAAGACATATGTGTGGTTAATTTATCATGGTTGTTAACGGTGAGGGAAAACATCGTGAGGAAACCCACATGGCTGAGTTGTACTTAGTCATGTGACAGTGTATTCGTACAAAACGGCGATAGGCCTGCCCCCTATCACGTGAGTACACTGTCCATGCAAAACGTGGGTACTCTGAACACCAGATGACAAAGTCACGTGATGTTCAGAAGTATTAGTACCTCTGCCAACCCCTTCGGGGATATGCGGCGTGAACGTTTATGTTTATGTATTATGTTATATTAGAATGTTGCTGTGTAGTGTCGGCATAGAACAACACTACCCCATTTCTTCCGGTGGGTGTACGTAAGAGGCGACTAACGGATTTGGAGCTTTTAAGGGATTTTTGGGCGATGTGGTTGGAAACCCATCACCGAAAACCATCTTTTCCCCACTAAAATTTCCAAACGTGGCTGAGGAATTTCCAATTCCTTAGCTCTGGCTACTCCTTCTAGGGATTTATAGCCGTGAGCATATGTATGTATGTATGTGTTAGAATTAGACATATGGTTAGAATTAGATTGTTAAAAAGCTTAGAAAAGTGATAACTTATTTTTAAATCTTCTCCCCAATCAAATTGCAAATGTGGCTGAGAATATTTTATCCGAGGCTCTGGCTACCCCTTTTCAGGATTTACAAGTATGTTATGTATGTCCCATTTTCAAATTACGACATTTACTAAAAAATAAGCTATGTGTACCGGTAAAGAGAAAAGTTATAAACGCCTGCCGAATACATTTTAAAACGACTGTAATTCAATGAACACAAAATGATTAACAATAAAATCCATTAAAAAGGAATCACTTTCAATTCAATGAGTAAAAACACTTTAAATTCTGCATTCAAATGAGCAATTGATTCTACAGTTTTCGCAAACCGGCCACTCCGTATTCTGCTCTACAGTCTTTTATTTCCAACCGAGCTAATTTTAAAGGCTCTTTTCGATAATGCTCCAAGTTTTATGTAACTGAAAATAAATCATTTGTACTATAAAGTTTCAAAGACAAAAAATTACGCAAGATTTTGTAACTTTTGTAACCTACAATCGTATCTATAGTATTACAGATAAATGATGCCATATAGTTATTAAAACTTTTCTTTTTCTTTTTTAAGATATATACAACCGTGATAGCCCAGTGGTTAGAACACTCGGTTATCGTGCAAACGACTAGTGTTCAAATCCTGGGTCGGGCCTACACCAATTTGTCTTTTCTAAAAGACATATGTGTGGTTAATTTATCATTGTTGTTAACGGTGAGGGACAACATCGTGAGGAAACCCACATGGCTGAGTTGTACTTAGTCATGTGACAGTGTATTCGTACAAAACGGCGATAGGCCTGCCCCCTATCACGTGAGTACACTGTCCATGCAAAACACCAGGTGACAAAGTCACGTGATGTTCAGAAGTATTAGTACCTCTGCCAACCCCTTCGGGGATTTTCGGCGTGAACGTTTATGTTATGTCATATTATTTCCTTTTTAAATATACGAACTAATTATTTTCAATACACAGATCAAGTTAGCCCCAAACTAAGTAAAACTGGTATTAGTGGATATGAACTCAACGATATAGAGTTTATACATAAAACATACATATACTCACAGCCATAAATCCCAAAAAGGGGTAACCAGAGTTTCAGGGCTAGTAACTAATCAGACACATCTTGAAGTTGATTGGGGACAAGATGGTAGAAATAAAGTATAAGCCCCATCCCCTTAGTCGCCTCTTACGACACCCGTGGGTAGAAGGGGGTAGTGATATTCTAAGCACGGCAAATAAATACATTACTATTATGTTATTACTCACGCCATTCGTTGTTCTTATTGGAAAATACGACCACTATAAGCAGGCAAATACAGCTAAAATTTCCCGTATCGTAAATCTTTACACTTCAGAATTGACAGTCCATCCACTTCGTTTGAAAGTAGTTCTTTCACAAGTCACGTATGCTGAAACGGCATCAATTTTACAGACGCAGGTCGCAGTATGGGATTTATAGATATGTGTAGTGTATATGCTGTGTAGTATCGGCTTAGAATAGCACTACCCCATTTCTTCCGGTGGGTGAACGTAAGAGGTGACTAACGATATTGGGGCTTTTAAAGGATATTTAGGCGATGCGGTTGGAGACCCATCACCAACAACCTTTATTCTACCATATTTTCCCCACGCAACTTCCAAAAGTGGCTGAGGAATTTCTGATTCCTTAGCTCTGGCTACCCCTTCGAGGGATTTATAGCCGTGAGTATTTGTATATATGTATGTATATGTGTTTCTCTTTGATGTACACTTTTGTTTGTACTATTGTTGTCTGTTTGAAATGTATTTGTTTCGACTATCTTTATGTGATAAAACGACGTGATAGATATTGGATTGAATCAGGCGTTACTTTGCGGAAATCCATAGCAATACTAATATTAATAAATTTCTTCACTTAATTTCGCTAAATAATACCTGCAGTTTTCATGCAACATGCACTGTGCACCGCCCGCCCTCCCACTTACAAGAAATCGAAAAGCAGACAATGCACCACACACACACCTCAATGGGTAGAACGCCGGTTAATGTGCAAGCGACTAGTGTTCAAATCCCGAGTCGGGCCTACACCAATTTGTCTTTTGTAAAGACATATGTGTGCTTAATTTATCATGGTTGTTAACGGTAATGGAAAACATCGTGAGGAAACCCACATGGCTGAGTTATACTTAGTCATGTGACAGTATATTCGTACAAAACGGCGACAGGCCTGCCCCCTATCACGTGAGTACACTGTCCATGCAAAACGTGGGTACTCTGAACCCCTGGTGACAAAGTCACGTGATGTTAAGAAGTATTAGTACCTCTGCCAACCCCTTCGGGGATATTCGGCGTGAACGTTTATGTTTATGTTATGTTCTCTTTGATGTACTTGTACGCCTTTGTTTGTACTATTTTTGTTTCTTTCTTTTTGAAATGAATCTATGTTTGTTTTTTATTGCGGTGTAGTGTCGGTTTAGAATCGCACTACTTCATGTCTTCCCATGGGTGATCGTAAGAGGCGACTAAGGGTATCGGAATTTTCTGATTCTGAAGATTTAGCTACCTCTTTTAGGGATTGAAAGCCGTGAGTATATATGATGTGAAATCTATTTGTTTCATCTTTCTTTTTGCTTCCCTTTCATTTATTTGTCGTTACTATCTTTGTACAGCAACCGTGATAGCCCAGTGGATAAAACACTCGGTTATCGTGCAAACGACTAGTGTTCAAATCCTGGGTCGGGCCTACACCAATTTGTCTTTTCTAAAGACATATGTGTGGTTAATTTATCATGGTTGTTAACGGTGAGGGAAAACATCGTGATGAAACCCACATGGCTGAGCTGTACTTAGTCATGTGATAGGTCTGCCCCCTATCACGTGAGTACACTGTCCATGCAAAACGTGGGTACTCTGAACACCGGGTGACAAAATCACGTGATGTTCAGAAGTATTATTACCTCTGCCAACCCCTTCGGGGGTATTCCGCGTGAACGTTTATGTTATGTTATGTTATCTTTGTAACTAAATTATTAGTTCAGTACGAAAACTTCAAATTATCATAGGTTTGGATCCTTGACCGGCCTGACTTTTATGAGTATTTTCTGAGCTGATAAGAGCGGTATCAAGGTTGTCAAATATTTGAGAAGACACGAAAGGGCATGCAAAAGACTAAATAATACTTAGTCTTTGACAGCCTATTTGCATAACGCGGCGAAGGGCCTGGTTGCTTGAGTAGGTATTTAATTAAAACATATAACAAAAATATAATATATAAATAATAGCTGTGTAGCGCCGGGTTAGAATAGCGCTACCCCATTTCATGTATTGGAGCTTTTAAGGGAATATTGGGGATGCGGTTGGAGACCCATCACCAACAACCTTTATTATACCATCTCTTCCCCACTGAACTTTCCAAAAGTGGCTGAGGAATTTCTAATTCCTTAGCTCTGGCTACCCCTTCTAGGGAATTATAGCCGTGATTATATGCATGTATGTATGTATATAACAAATATAATATACAAACATTCTGTAAAACCACTTTGTAGGATCCTGGCAATCCTATCTAGCTTCGTTTACATATCTTTTTTATACATGCTCTTTTATTCTTTACATACAGTACAATGAGAGAAACAATTTAATTTCAAACTCGATTTACCCACAATTCACTTATTTTTCCAAGTAATATCGACATGAAAGCATCTCTGAATCACATCACTCACGCCTACATTTCCGATGAAAAGGTTTCAGTATAACATTCAAAAATAAAATTAATATCTCCGCCGAGTCCTGTGGGATAACGAGCGTGTTGCTTCAGACATCTCGCATTATGTACCCGGGATCCTCACGTTCCTACGACGGTACATTGTAGGTACCTACCATAGATAAAATAAACTTCAGACCAGTAATTGAGAACAGTGACATGATGGCATTTTGTAAGTCGTACTTAGATCAAAAAGAATATGTATGAAGAATAAAAGAGCGTGTATGAAAAAAAATATGGATGTAAACGAAGCTAGAGAGGTTGTCAGGATCGTACGAAGTGGCAATTGACAGTCTCTACCTGCCCCAATGGGAACTAATGCCATTAGTATTTGGTACGTTATGTTTATGCGTTACAATGACAATGACAATTTACTTGTTAAAATATATAAATATATAAAAGAGGGTTTAGCTGCTGTTTAGCGGCCACAATTGGTCTTTACATCCTCAGACTCCACAATACAACATTTGAAGGTATTTTTACCTAATATGCCCAGCAGAATTTTTCCAATTGTCAATCCTAGATTGAATTTTGTATTGGTCTTAAAACGTTATACACACTGAGTTATACGGCAACTTTTTGTCGGCGTACTAGTTTCATGCATAGATAAGACATAATTCTCACAACACAGGCCGACATGTTGTGTCGCCGGGCAACGTCGGCGGCCCGGCGCGGGTTCTATGTGTATTGCGCTTAACGTTCACCTATAGGCTAAGGTCGAATTTTAAAGTGCGTCAAACTATTTTTCAGCGCATAAGGTCTGGAGTTTACTATGACTATGGCACGAACGTTGCGTCAGTAATGAAATATCGTGTTTCATATTCAGTCCAGACGGCCTCGACCCCGGAGACGACCCGCGTTTCGTGAATATTGGCTGCTGTTGCGTATTTGAGACTGTTACGTATATCTTCATAGTTTAGTAGCTCCACATACATATCTCACGGCTATGAATCCCAAAAAGGAGTAGCCAGAGCTTCAGATTTAGATATTCTTCTGCTAGATTTGGAAGTTGAATGGGGGAGAGATTGTAATATAAAGAATGGTGGGTGATGAATCTCCTAGCTCCACCTCCAGTTTTCTTGTATACTTTTACCTGTTTCATAATATATTATAAATACATTCACGCTTTGAGTACCAACTGAGGTAGGCAGTGACCTTACGTCACATTATACATATATTACATTAATCAATATTTGTATACATACCCTTTATGATACTTCTTCGTTATTCCATACCACTACAGACGCCTCCTTTTTTAAATCATTATCTATGTAACTCGCTTTAACAGCTACATTGGCTTCTATATCTCTTTCATCACTTTACTTTCATCCATCCGATGCGTAGTTAAATAATTTAAAACTGTTTGTAGTTTTGGTATAGAAGCGTCACCAGATGGCATCCACTTTTCACTTAAGAATAGTGTAAGTTTATCGTGCATGCAGCCACCGCTTATCGATTTATAAGACGTTTACACATTAAAATAAACTAACAAGTCTATAATGTTACTAATAAATCAAGGAAAGAAAAACTTCGACATCAGCAGGACTTGAACCCGTTACATCCCGGTGTATCCTGGATTGGTTAGTAAAATAATCCCCACATGAGATTTTATGCACAAAAAAGTCTAATTAAGTCTATAATTTGCCAGTACTTAGGTTAAATACGAGTACAACCCTTTAAAGTTCTCAAAATTAGACAAATAATTGAATATAGCGCACGTAATAAAACATTTATGGCTAGAAGCCTCATCAAAAGACAAACTATGTCTATTAAAGCTCTTTTAGGGCTTAAATGAAGAAAGGTTTGTCACGCGACCAAAAGAATCCGGAATTTCAGCTAAGGATTTTCGCTGAAATAGTGGCGTATATTACTATGTGCTAATATTTCAACTTTCAGACGTTATTAAAGAATATAAAATTTTCAATGCAAGGAAAATGTTAGCAAATTCTTTGTCATATGAACTAATAGAGAAATTTTGTGATCTATAAACCATTTTATAATCAACACATTGAATCCATTTTATGTAATTGTCAAGTTTTTAAAAAGGACATGGGACAGTGTTTTTGTTAAGTATATTTCTATCATGTAAATCCATTGTCCAAACTAAAATTTGGTATTCTCAACTCTAGGTGACTTTGTGTCAGTTGATGATTAGAAGTATTAGTATCTCTGCCACCGCCTCGGTGACATACAGCGAGTATAGTTGAGTTGAAAGAGTTGAGAGAGCTTAAGTAAATAATAAATAGATAAGTGTGTTGCCGTGTAGTGCTGGCTTACTAATGTCACTACCCTTTTCTACCCACGGGTGTCGTAAGAGGCGACTAAGGGTATGGGGCTTTTTTAAGTGGTTGTTGGGCGATGCGGTTGGAGACCCACCGACGATACTGTATATCTACCATCTTGTACCCTATCAACTTCTAAATGTGGATGAGGAGTTTCTAGCTCTGAAGATCTGGCTACCCCTTTTCGAGATTTATAGCCGTAAGTATATGTACGTATGTATAAGAGTAGTGCCGGCTTAGAATAGCACTACCCCATTTCTTCCGGTGGGTGTAAGTAAGAGGCGACTAACGGTATTGGGGCTTTTAAGGGATTTTTGGGCGATGCGGTTGGAGACCCATCACCAACAACCTTTATTTCACCATCTTTTCCCCATGCAACTTCCAAAAGTGGCTGAGGAATTTCTAATTCCCTAGCTCTGGCTACCCCTTCTAGGGATTTATAGCCGTGAGTATATGTATGTATGTATGTATTTTTCCTTCAAGCTTTATAGGTTAAATATGTTTAAAAACTAAACTAAGATTACATTGTATTGAGGCGTTATTTAACGTGTGTTTTTGCTACGTTATGTGTTTTGGTCTCTTTATGTTTACACCAATTTGTCTTTTCTTAAGACATATGTGTGGTTAATTTATCACGGTTGTTAACGGTGAAGGAAAACATCGTGAGGAAACCCACATGACTGAGTTGTACTTAGTCATGTGACAGTGTATTCGTACAAAACGGCGATAGGCCTGCCTCCTTTCACGTGAGTACACTGTCCATGCAAAACGTGGGTACTCTGAACACCAGGTGACAAAGTCACGTGATGTATTAGTAGCTCTGCCAACCCCTTCGGGGATATTCGGCGTGAAGGTTTATGTTATGTTATGTTTACGGACTGTGTAAAGTCTGTGCGCTATATTCGATGTAAATGCAACCTCCCAATATACTCACGGCCATACAAGCCAAAAGGAGGTAGCTAGTTATTTCAGGTTTAGAATTTTTTTGACTACTTTTGGGAGTTGGGTGAGGCAAGGATTGTAAATCAAAGATTTTTGGTGATGATCCCTTAAATTATACCAAAACCGATAGTTTAATGCCGTTTTAAGCCGATACTACACTACTTTATAAATGAAACTAATAACAAACATACATTTTTTTTATTTATTAATGTTATATCAGTTAATAATTATAACATAACTTAAACGTTCATGCTGAATATCCCCGAAGGGGTTGGCAGAGGTACTAATACATCTGAACATCATGTGACTTTGTCACCTGGTGTTCAGATTACCCACGTTTTGCATGGACAGTGTTTATGGGGTAGGCCTATGGCCGCTTTGTACAAATACACTGTCACATGACTCAGCCATGTGCGTTTCCTCACGATGTTTTCCCTCACCGTTAACAACCATGATAAATTAACCCAACATATGTCTTTAGAAAAGACAAATTGTTGTAGGCCTGACCCGGGATTTGAACACTAGTCGTTTGCACGATAAGCGGTGTTCTTCCCATTGAGCCATCACGGTTTGCTAAATAAATATAACTAATAACTAACGCCCTAAATGTTTTACAATCTGCTAGCCAATTACTGAGAATTGTTAGCGGTGGTCTTATCTTCGGTGTAACTAAATTCAGAACTGTAAATTCCAACTGTCTGCGTTGTAAAATTTGTGATCCAGTGAAATTCAGCACCATTATCTCGATAACTGAATAAAACACATTCATATTTGGGTGCCTTGGGAATTAGATTGTGTTTAACCAAATTGTGAGTAAAAACTTTTAATTCACCTACTATGATTTAATATTTCATTTATTGACATACATACAAACATATACTCACGGCTATAAATCCCTAGAAGGGGTAGTCAGAGCTCAAGAACTAGAAAATCCTCATTCACTTTTGGAAAGTTGAGTGGCTAAAAGACGGTAAAATAAAGGTTGTTGGTAATGGGTCTCCAATCGCCCAAAAATCGCTTGAAAGCCCCAATACTGTTAGACGCTTACTTACACCCTCCGTAAGAAATGGGATAGTGCTATTAGAAGCCGACACAACACAGCTATTGTTGAATCGAAAGTCTGTACCTACCCCACTAAAAATAATGTCGTGAATAAAGTGTATCTATAAATACATGTACCTATTCTATAAAAAATACCAAATGTTTACCTATTTAATTCGTAGCACAATACACGTACTGAGTTGCGAAGTCTCGGCTAGTTATCACCATATCACCATATCCTATATCACCACTCCATGACACTTGGTTCAACTACCAATCCGTCCAGCCATGTACCAAATCGGCCACCCCACTGTATGAAAACTAAGAGTGAGCATTGTTCACTGAACTCAATTGTTTTAATAGTGAATGCATTTTGATCATTATCTAATGGAAAACGAAATCATATCAAACTAGCTGATTAAGCAAGGTATTGCAATATAAATAAAAAATGGCTTAAAAATTGTGGAACCCCCACAGATCTAGGGACATGAAAAATTGTAACGTACTATGATTTCTATGAAATGTTTGCGTATATTGCACGCACAAAATTTCACCGAAATCTATGAAACCGTTTCGGAGAAGTTTGGTTACAAACATATTGTGATACAATACAACATTTTTATACGTATAACAGACTGATATCAATGTGAAAGTCATAATCGTTGGATGATTGATCGAAATTCGATTCGTGGAAACAACAAACTGAAATATGTAAATGTTTATATGTATGAAATTATTTTCATTACACTCATATAAATGAAGGAAACTAACTTTAATTTAAAGTAAGAGAAACACGAAAATTCTAGTATTAAAGAAGTTTTCAGTCATAACACTGATTAATCAATGTTTCAGCTAATGTAACTCCTAACAATCGACGAGCACATCCATCTTATAAACAGCTTAAATATACCGATATTTACAATGCAATTAAATCTGTAAAAAGCATTAAACTAATAATCGTTTACCACTAGATCATAATTTCAATACGTGTATCGCTAGTGTTGCGGGTAGACACTGTAAGAACCCGCACGACGATATCCGTCAGTCTCGCGGTTTCGACTGACGCAAGGCCGCGCTGCTGTATTGCCAACTCTTGGAAATATTAATCCCTTAAAATAAAGCGAAACCCTTATAATTACCCAAGTTTTCCTAAAAAAAACCTTAGTTTTTTTTTAGATAAATACAAACTTTTAATTTATTAACGTTATTTTTCTTATTTTTATTCATCTCGGCAAACATATTTCAGTGTTCCTCTAAAAAATATGAATTTAAAGAATACACAGAATGATTAAATAAATTTGTTGATCAATTTAATTTAGTTACTTTCCTCAATACTATTCCATTATTCCCAACGAGTTGGTAGAACTATCGATCGCCAGTTTCCAAGATCTTGACAAATCTTTCTTGCTTTCCCTAGATTCATTATTCATAAATACACACAAACATATGCTCATGCTATTAGTCCCCATTGGGGGAGACAGAGACTATCGATCGCAACTTTGTACCATCCTGGCAAACCTCTCAAGCTTCGTTAACATTCACCAATCTTTTCATACATGTTTTTCTATACTGTTCTTTTTATTATTCATCTTATTCAAACACAATAAAAAAAGAAAGCTCGGCAAAACCCCGTAAATAGTAATAATAATAATCAAAACTCTTTATTGCACATCACAAAAAAATAACAATTACAAAAAAAGATCGGTACAAAAGCCAAAGTATAACTCAAAGTCTTATCACTAAGAGTAACACTATCACTCTTCCCTTAAAAAAACAAGTCACAAAAAACCTTACATCTAATGGGAAAACCCGTACGTTGGTATCACCGCCGCGCTGCGTCCCGCACACCCCGCGCCCCCCGCGCACCCCGGTTGACCTATCGGGACCACAAACTAATGTTCTCCCGTCGCCACTCGGAAAAACGTTTATGCAAAACCTTTCTTCTCGCAGACGTATTGAGACATTCAGCTACCTTTGTTGGGTTAATGTTGAGGTTTTTGGGTAAGAATGGGATCATTACGATGGGAAGATTGTTACAAAGGGATAAGGCGTTATTTGCATCCTTTGATTTATAATTATACCCGCTTTTTTTCGTTACTGAGTAGAGTCGACTTGGAATAGCACTACCCCATTTCTCCCCATGGGTGATGGTAAGAGGCGACTAAGGGTATCGGGAGTAGGGGTTAATGGCCGTAAATATGTGTACGTATATGTTGTTTGTTGTCGCCATTTTGTCAAAATGTAGTCATTATTTGTCATTTTTAATCAGCTTAGTTTATAAATTTTCTTTATATTACTTAGTAAATTAACTGTATCAAGTACGAATATGCTAGCCCATCTGGAATTCCATGCAATATTATTATATATTATTATTATATTAGTTAGTAGGTTGTGCTTAGGTGCAAAAGAAACAATTAATAACTGAATATTTATCTATACATATAATAAATCTGTAGAAAAGTCATTTTTGTACATTGAAGAAATTAAAAAAAATAATAGCCAGCGTGTGAACAGATAAGTAACAGAACCCATTTCCATATTTTTTTCAATTTTTGTCTGTTTGTCTGTTTATATGTTAGTTTGTGCGCACATCACGTAAAATCTACAAATTCCATGCTGAAAATGTTTATACACAAAAATTATACGTAACCTGAGGTATAACTTAGTTTTTGTTTCATCGAAATCGGTTCACTCTATCAAAAGATGTGATTAATTTTGTGAGTTCAAGAAGAAAAATATTACGTTACGCAATTCGGTATAGTACTTGCAACGACATCTTAAGTCTAAATATAGAACTAATGTTGATAGTTGGAAGATAGATGGCGTTGTGCAAATGAACCAAAATGCATATCAATTTAAAGCTGATGAAATGAGGATTCCGAATATATACATATCATAACACTTTTATGTTAATATTAATACACAAGATGCATTTACAATGCCGAGGGCAGAGATGGCGGCGGCGGCGGCTGCGTTCCGTCGTTGTGTCAGTCGGTCGGTCCGCATAGCACGACAGTGGCGCCGAGTGGCGGCGCGCGGCGGCGACGGCGGTGGTGGGGGTGGGCTCATGTTGAGGTGCGTGACCCGAACGGGCAGACACGCGAGGGCAGACAACGATGGTTGTGTCGAATTATGAAATTTTCAGTGCGGCGCGGCGTGGCACTTCGTTTCAAGTTTACAATTGATTTTTAAAATTTAATTTATGTGATTCATTTTAAATAATAATTTTGTACAAAGAAACCTTGAATAGGTAAAAAATTGGTAGTTATGTTTCGGTTGTTTGTGTGTTTAAGGCGAAAAGGCTCCTCAAGTACATAATTTGCGTGAATGAAATTTGGCAGAATGCAAGATAATGATCCAAATACTTTACATCCCGGAAAAAAATGATCAATAAAATATTCACGGCTGATTGAACTAAGAGTAACGGAAAAAACGCCTATAATTTTGTAATAAGCAAATTTAACAGTACGAAGTCTGTCGGGTCAGCTAGTATATATATATATATATATATATATATATCTGTTTCAGCGAGAACTGAATGTGCTTTCATTATTTTAAGTGGTACTTTTAATTCCTTTTTATGTTTATTTTCTCTAGTTTTACCATGTACTTTTAAATTATACCACTAATAGTCTTGTGCATTTAGGTGAAACTATAATATTTGTTTTTTATTTTGTAAATAAATACTATCTTCCTTTCTACATATACCCATTTTTTTTATTCAAATTTATTGTAGTACTCTCTCGCTTTAATAAATAAGTTAACTCGTGCATCACCGAACGCCACGAACAGACAAGCAGACGGTTTAGTATCACTAAGGAGGCAAGAAGGCTTCGCGATGCCAAAAAATTGGAGCTGAGCATTTCTTTCATTAGTTTTAATAAGTTGTCAAAGAAAGAATATTTTACGTGCACGCGCTATAGACTTAAGATGGGAAATTTTTATAGTGATTATTCCTCGAGTGCATGCAAATTTTTCTTTTTTTAATTGCTAGCTTGGTTTGCTTCAGATCCAATAACAATTTTCACTAACTAAAGGCGAAAGTTCACCTCAGTAAAACCTTGAAAATAGCTTGTGACAATTACAATCAGTTTGTCGTACAGTTTAAATTAATTGTTGTCTGTTAAGTCAGTCTAAGCACTTTAATTTTACGTGACGTCTGTACAGATAATGAATACATATAAATGAAACCTGCTATGTAGTGCGGCTTTGCTGTATAGTGTCGGCAGATCGATAGCACTACCTCATATCACAGCTATAACAAATTAAATAAACTACGACTTTTCTACAAAAAAGGTCATACGAACCTTATCAAAATGTCAAATTATCTTGCCAATACTTGCATTATTTACTAAATACGAAGGTAGGCTTCTCTTGGAACCCCAGTCTTCATTTTCATGGACCACGTATTAAGAAGCTTGCACAATGTTCGCTAGATCATACTTCTTTTTGCTCCACAGTCTTGCTTAAGGGAAGGTGACACTTTGTCCTGCGTGCAGCCTTTGTTATTGATTCGTAATTATAACCCTTTATCACATCAAAAATCACGGTCAATTATTATATGGGCTTATACTCGGGTAGGCCACTTCTTTGTGATCAAACTCATCTGGAACGGCTCGACCGATTTCAACCAAATTTGGCACAGTGGTCAAGTGGACATTGCTAAGTGCCGTAAGGTGTCGCTCGTCGTGATCGAAATAACCACCGGAATTGAGGAATAATCACCGAAAATCATTTTTTTCATTGAAGTCAATAGAAAAAAGCTAATGGGTTCTTATTGAGAGCGTGGCTAGTACAGTAGCACAGATGGTTAAGCGGCCAGTACACAATGGCCGACGTTGGCCCACTGCTCGCCATCGCCACTGTGTACAGGGGGAAATGATGCATGTTGGCGGACAATTGCCGATCGTGGCGGTTTTTCGGGCACACTTCGCACATTTCGTGGCGTAGCGTGGCCGGTGGTGATTCCACAATGGGCCATTGTTTAGTTCGTCACCGGCCACTCATAGATACTTATACTTTTTTGGAATATGTTATTGCAAAATGTATTTAAAATCACTATATGACGTAAAAATAACATAAATAGCGCAATAAACAATAAATAAAATAAATTACATATATAATAATGAATAAATAGCTGCAACCTTAATTACTACAATTGCCAATTGCGAAGCGTGGCCCACCGTGGGCCAATGTGTACTGGGCGCTTTAGAAGACTGAGGTTTACCTAACTCGCTCGGCTCAATTCATTTCAATCGCAATCTGCATTGAAATCCATTTATTCAGAGTGAAGAGTCCATGTATTTATTTTTTATTCAGAGTGAAGCGGCGACGCGTCAGCAATCTGTGTGTTTCTCGCGTGCCGAAGCTCGCATTCAAATTGTTCTCGTACCAAGCCGTATAATGTGGCTTCGTTTTTTCGTTAAAATCCTATTTTAACTAACTTGTGGCCGCGATATTTCTCTACTTACCATAACTTTTATTATTACTACATGCTCTACTGTATGTTTGCTTGGCCTCTTTTTTGTTACATGCCATTTTGTTAAATTTGTTTTCTCCTGTGTAATAATTTTTCCCCACTCATCTTTCCAAAAGTGGCTCAGGAACTTCTAGTCCCTTAGCTCTGACTACCCCTTCTTGGGATTTATAGCCGTGAGTATATGTATGTATGTAATAATTCAATCTTACATACTATAAATTCTAGAAGAGTTCAGCCACTTTTGGAAGAGGAGGAGGGAAAAAATAGTAAAGTCAAGGTTATTGTTGAAAAATCCCTTATGAAACCCAACCCTTAGTTGCCTCTTACGACACCCGTGGGTATAGGGGTAGTGATATTCTAAGCCGGCACTTCACCGCAAATGTTCTATTGTAGATTGTAGGCTACATTGTACTGTACAAGCTGTGTAACGTTTAGAATAACAATAACCCAATGGTTCTCGCGAGTTTACGTATGCATAAGTTATAATTAGGTGATATGGCTGGAGACCTGTCACTGACCAATATTTACTGAACAACATTTTCCGCAATTATTTATTAAATGTGGTTGAGGAATTTCTACTTTTGAAGCTCTGGCTACCCCTTCTTTACTATCTACTTGAATTATAAATAACCTTTCTTATTTATAGTTTTGTCATGTCTGCCAGCCTCTCTCCGTATGTCACTGCAATTACCCCTCTAGCTTCAGTTACAGTCATTAAAACATAGATTTGAATAAAATTTTGAGTGATGTAGACGGTGTAGTGACGGCTTGGAATAACACTACCCCATTTCTTCCGGTGGGTAAGAGGTAAGAGGAGACTAACGGTATTGGTGCTTTTATGGGATTTTTTGGCGATGCATTTGGAGACCCATCACCAACAACCTTTATTTCACCATCTTTTCCCCATGCAACTTCCAAAAGTGGCTGAGGAATTTCTAATTCCTTAGCTCTGGCTACCCCTTCTAGGGATTTATAGCCGTGAGTATATGTATGTATGTATGTGTGTAGACGATGTATATATATAATACATTTTAGAAAATCACAAACGAAACTTTGTATTTTATTATTATACTATTTTGTAAAGTTCAGTTTGATTTTAATGTTCTAAGCCTTCAAAGTCATTGAGAAACCGAGATAGTTAAAAGACATTATATTTTATTTTCATTATTTTAATTATTTTCATTAATTTCTTGTATTTTTTGTTATGAACATGTTATGAATATGAAATAGGCTACAAAACCACTGATTATTTATTTACATTAATAAATTATACATCCTCCAGAATTATTTTTTACAGCGGGTGAGTATTGAATGAGAAATATAAATAAAACTGAACAATTACAAAACCCGTGAGGGCAGTCCACTAGTTTTAAAAATAAAAATACACGTTAACAAGACGCCTCACGACCATTAATAATATATCAGATGGTTTGCTAGACATAGTCATTCAAAATTAAAATGCTTAGGTTTCCTATTCATTGACGTCAACGAGATTGGAAACTGTTTATTCCGATGTAATTTTATTACTGCAGTTTGCATATTGGTATCGACGCTGGTCGAGTTACTTACATATACATACATATACTCACGGCTATAACTCCCTAGAAGGGGTAGCCAGAGCTAAGGAATTAGAAATTCCTCCGCCACTTTGGGAAAGTTGAGTAGGGAAAAGATGGTAAAATAAGGGTTGTTGATGATAGTCTCCAACCGCATCGCCCAATGTTCCCTCAAAAAGCCCAATACTGGAACACACCCACTCTGGAAGAAATGGGGTAGCACTATTCTAAGCCGGCACTACACAGCAAGCCGGTCGAGTTAATATCTTTAAAAAGCATATTATATACCTAGTCACCAAAAATGATGGAGGCACATTTTGATTTAATATCTGAAGAGAGTACATACATACATATACTCACGCTATTATTTCCGAAGTATGAAAAATTTAAGAGCATGTATGAAAAGATTGATGGATGTAAACGAAGATAGAGAAGTTTGTCAGGATCGTGCAAAGTGGCGATCGATAGTCTCTGCCTAGCGCAATGGGAACTAATGGAGTGAGTATATGCACATGCATATGTGTATTTATTAAGTAATACTAATATTAATAAATTTAATCGCTCAATTCCGCTAAATACCTGCAGTCTTCATGACACAGTCTTCCACCGAGTGTCGGTGGTCAGCTGCCGAACTGTCTACTGCTCGACAATGACTCGTGTTGAGTCGAAACGCGCCGCATGTTAGTGGTTGCCTGTGGTTTTCGCTTGCGGGTGTGTGTGTGGTGCATTGTCTGCTTTTCGATTTCTTGTAAGTGGGAGGGCGGGCGGTGCACAGTGCATGTTGCATGAAGATTGCAGGTATTAAGCGGAATTAAGCGAAGAAATTTATTAATATTAGTAATGCTATGGATTTCCGCAAAGTAACGCCTGATTCAATCCAATATTTATTAAAGAGCTTATTCCATTTGTCTGAATTCAGACGTCGGAAAGCGCGTGCGTTAAGCTGGCGTACCATGAAGCTGTATCGAGCTGGTTACTATGTCAAAAAACTCTGCCTAAATAGTGCCTAATTAGTGTAAAACTAAAAAAATAGTGCCTCTTTAGTTCAGGAAATAAACACCATTTTCACTGTGTACGTTTTCACTATTTAGGCAGAGTTTTTTGACATAGTAACCAGCTCGATACAGCTTCATGGTACGCCAGCTTAACGCACGCGCTTTCAGACGTCTGAATTCAGACAAATGGAATAAGCTCTTAAGTGTCAAAACAAAAATGTTATACTATACTCAACGTTTATTCTACTTAAGTTAGTGAATTGGACTTATCGTCGCTCCATTAGGTGCTTTGTACTGAGAAGAAATCGACGAGTAACTCTCTATTACCTTTTTTTATATTTATTATTCAAAATGCGCATTCATACATATACTCACGATCATAAATCCAAAAAAGGGGTAGCCAGTTTTTCTGAGCTAGAAACTCCTCAACCACATTTGGAAGTTGAGCCCCTACAAGATCAAAAGTCAAAAAGTTTATTTTTCAAAATTTGTTAACAACTAACATTTTTTGAACGTCAATTTTTTAAAATTTATTATTAGTCCATTGCTTCGGAAGGAGTTCGTTATATGAAGAAGCAACAAAGAAACTCTTTAACACGATTTTCTATGCGACCATACCAAACGCTAGTTTGACATAATTAAACTAAATTGACCATCACAAAAACTAATCACATAACGTGAGAAGAAAAATCATCATCAGACAATTATTCCTGGGAATAACGAAGGAAGATTTATTACCTTTACGGACACGGTCATGTGCGCGTTGGGTTCTTATCGTTTAAAAAATCTTGAACACTGTAATAAGATTTCTAGAGAAATCGCTTTAATTGCCTTTTTAAAAGATGCCACAGGCAATTCCAATAGATGATAGAAATAAAGAATCGTTAGTAATGGGTCTTCAACCACATCTCTCAAAAACCAATTAATAAAGCCCCATACCCTAACTCGCATCTTAAGCGGCCGTGGGTAGAAAGGGGTAGTGACATTCTAAGCCGGCACTACACGGCAAGTATTTATCTTACTTACAATTCTGCATAAGAATTATAAAAATATATGAGCGAAAGCGAACCATTCTGTTTTCTAATCTTGGAGTTGTTTTTGACCGAAATTTATATGAGTTCAATTTTGGGGCAATACATTATTGTATACTTCTACCAAAAACATACCACGAAAACTGTTATATAATAAAATCTTCCACCGCTTTCTGCCGATTGAAAATGGAATTCTAACCATCCACTTAGAATTTTCCAAGAATCCAAACCTCTGCCTGTATTAAAGCTAAACAGATCATTTTTACGGACTAATGTACAGTCTAAAACACAGGGGTGTAAGGGGGTGGGAGGGAGACAAGGGGAGGGAAAGGGTGTTAAATTCACAAATTTGTTCGATATTTGGAAATATTCGTACGGAAATGAAATGCATAGCAGCTCGGAGCAAGTAAAACTTTGCTGCCATACTTGTAATACTTGTACATTGTAAACTTCCAAACTTCGGCGTGTGAAATTATATATTGATTTAATAATGTCTACTTAGTCTTTGTACATCATTCATATAATTATAAGTATTGTTTTATTCTGTGTGGTGTCGGCTTAGAATAGCACTTCCCCATTTCTACCGGTGGGTGTACGTAAGAGGCGACTAATGGTATTGGGGCTTTTTAAGGGATTTCACCAACAACCTTTTTTACCATCTTTTCCCCATCCAACTTCCAAAAGTGGCTGAGGAATTTCTTATTTCTCAGCTCTGGCTACCTCTTTTAGGGATTTATAGCCGAGAGTATATGTATGTTTGTATTTTATACATACATACACTCACGGCCATCAATGCCAAAAAGGGAAAGAAAGAAAGTTGAGGGGTAGAAACTCCTCAGCCACATTTGAAAGTTGATAGGGGACAAGATGGTAGAAATAAAATATCTATGGTGATGGGTCTCCAGCCGCATCGCCCAAAAACCACTTAGTCGCCTCTTACAACTCCCGTGGGTAGAAAGGAGTCGTGACATTAGAGTGTAGGTTGTAATATATTTTTCATGAGAAAAATAGATATATTAAAAATATACATACATACATGTACTCACGGCTATATTTCCCTAGAAGGGGTAACCAGAACTAAGGAATCATAAATTCCTCAGCCACTTTTGGAAGTTGAGTAGGGAAAAGATGGTAAAAATAAAGGTTTTTGGTGATGGGTCTCCAACCGCATCGCCCAAAAATCCAAAAAAAGGCCCAGTACCCTTAGTCGCATCTTACGACACCCGTGGGTAGAAAGGGGTAGCGACATTCCAAGCCGGCACTACACAAAAAGATAGACAACAAAATTACTATATGAGCATCCATTTTCACTTATGGTGGCCCGAAGATGAATTAGTGTAAGCCTAACCGGGATTTACATCGATCGCTTTTCTTCAATAGTCCCCAACTTTGCATATTTATTTAGCGTTTGTCGGTATTATTTAATTAGTAAATCTTATTAGATTAAAATGATCAAGATATGAAAGTAGCTAAAGCCCTTTAATAAACTTAGTTTCCAATACTCCAACCCGCTTGGAAACTATTATCCGGTGCCCTGTTTCAAAGCGATTCCGAAGATCAAATAAATTCAATACGACTAAACTTAATTCGGAACAAAGACAATAAGGTACTTGATTAATCTTTGCTCAGTTTTGATTTAACGAGATTATTCTAATAGATAAAGAATAAATAATTAGTAATAATCCCCACATGAGGTTTACATGTACAAAAAGATTTAAATTATGAGATTATTCTAGTAGCTATATTATTAGCTGTGTAGTGGCGGCTTAGAATAGCACTACCACATTTCTTCTCGTGGGTGTACGTAAGAAGCGACTCAGGGTATTGGAGCTTTTTATTGGATTTTTGGGCGATGCGGTTGGAGAACAATCACATACAACCTTTATTTGACCATTTTTCCGCACTTAACTTAAAAGTGTCTGAAATTTTTTTTCATCCTGAAGCTCTGGCTTCCCCTTTTAGGGATTTATAGCCGTGAGTATCGCTATCTACCGCTATGGGAATTAATGGTGTGAATATGTAAAGTGTGAGACGACGTGATAGCTCAATAGGTACAACACCGGTTAACGTGTAAGCGATTAGTGTTCAAATCCCGGGTCGGGCCCACCAATTTGTCTTTTGTAAAGACATATGTGTGTTTAATTTATCATGGTTGTTAACGGTGAGGGAAAACATCGTGAGGAAACCCACATGGCTGAGTTGTACTTAGTCATGTGACCGTGTATTCGTACAAAACGGCGATAGGCCTGCCCCCTATCACGTGAGTACACTGTCCATGCAAAACGTGGGTACTCTGAACGCCAGGTGACAATGTCACGTGATGTTCAGAAGTATTAGTACCTCTGCCAACCCCTTCGGGGATATTCGGCGTGAACGTTTATGTTTATAAAATTCACGAGTCACAGTGTTTATCACCAAACTCCTCCGAAACGGCTGAACGAAATTTAAATGAAATTTTGCATACACATTCGGTAGGTCTGAGAATAGGTTTATAACTATTTTATACTATATGTGTATACTCATAAGCGATTAGGGTTGCACACCCCTAACATTTAATTTTTATTTTATCAACTAAAAATTCAATAGAAATATTTTTTATGGCAAAACAGCGTTTGCCGGTTCAGCTAGTTTTTTTGTAAATCACATTGCATATTTGCATTCTTAATATAACATAACATAACATAAACGTTCACGCCGAATATCCCCGAAGGGGTTGGCAGAGGTACTAATACTTCTGAACATCACGTGACTTAGTCACCCGGTGTTCAGAGTACCCACGTTTTGCATGGACAGTGTACTCACGTGATAGGGGGCAGGCCTATCGCCGTTTTGTACGAATACACGGTCACATGACTAAGTACAACTCAGCCATGTGGGTTTCCTCACGATGTTTTCCCTCACCGTTAACAACCATGATAAATTAACCACACATAAGTCTTTAGAAAAGACAAATTGGTGTAGGCCCGACCCAGGATTTGAACACTAGTCGTTTGCACGATAACCGAGTGTTCTAACCACTGGGCTATCACGGTTGCTTGCATTCTTCATTTGTAGAAATAGAATGCCGCTTCAATCCATACCATGGTGTAGTTTGGTGACTTTTACTCGGTTATCTATTCTATGTAGTACGCTGTGTAGTGGCTTAGAATAGCACTACCCGATTTCTTCCCGCGGGTGTACGTAAAAGGCGACTAAGGGTATTGGGGCTTTTTATTGGACTTTTGAGCGATGCGATTGGAGACCCATCACCAAAAACCTTTATTTTACCATCTTTTCTACACTCAACTCCCAAAATGGCTGAGGAATTTCTAATTCCTCAGCTCTGGATACCCCTTCTAGGGAATTATAGCCGTGAGTATATGTGTTTTCCCCATTCAACTTCCAAAATTGGCTAACAACTTTCTGATTCTGGAGCTATGGCTACCCTGATGGGTATATATAGCCGTGAGTATATGTATGAATGTATGTATGAGTTATTTAAAATTGTTGATAAGCTAGAGAGGTTTGTCAGGATAGTGCGAAGTGGTGATCAATAGTCTCTGCTTACCCCAATGGCAAAATAATAGCGTGAGTATATGTATGTATGTTTTATCTCTTGAGAACATTACTTCTCGTTATAGTTAAAGTTGGTCTCGTTATATTTATCAAGAACGAGTGGTTTGAATACTTAGTTCTGTATATGAACATTTTATTAAAGGAAAACTGACCTTTTTGCGTTGATACTAACGTTGATATTGGGTTGTAACACACATTTAGCTCTAGTATTTAACTAGAAGAGAGAGTAAATAAATTGTGCACTGCGCCTAATTTGGTTTGTCAATGAAACTCAACATGACTGGTTTTAAAAAACATGGGTGAATATGCAATGCTCAAAAAGATCTTTTTTATTTTTATATTTTGGTTTTTAGCTTTTAAACCTTTTATTTTATCAATGTAAAAGGTCTGCCAAACTGATGTCAGTTAATGGCTTTAGTTAATATATAAAGGGGCACTTTCTACTTCTAGTATCTACACAAGTATCTGACGTCTTTTCCTATATATTTTTATTTTGGGGCTGACTGAAAATCAGTGTTGTGAGGTATTCATTTACTCACAATGATAATGCTGAGTCAGCTTCCAAATTCGTTGCTTCTACTCAGTTTATACGAATATGGTTTTCTTGTGAATTAGTGTATGATATTATTATTTTATTATTTTTTTCTGTGTTTTTGTATATATTTTTTGTGCTATGTGTCTTTTTTTATACGTGTGTAGCAGCGAATAAATGTTTTTCTTTCTTCATCTTCTTTCTTTCTAAATATATTTATATGGCGTTTCAAGTTAATTAATGTGAGAAACCAACTATCTCGGTTATAAATCGTAAACCTGTTGTCTGCTTGATGCGAGGTTAATGTGTTTTTAAAGAAAAATATACTTCTTTTATTTCGCCTCGTTCATTCTATGTCTGATTAATGATTTAAAAAATGCTTTTTTGTTACCTGGTTAAATACATATACTCACGCCGTTAGTTCCGTAGAAATTAGGGTTTGTACGATCCGGGCAGTCCTCTTGAGCGTCGTCCACATTCATCAATCTTTTTATACATGCTCTTTTATACTCAACACTTCCGACGCCTGTCTTTTTAATTTTTCTTAACAAATTTTGTGGTACCATATCCTTGATATTTGTTCCACGGTCGTGCTATTAATTAACACGGAACAGATCTGTGTGGGGAGACCGCAGTACTAATTAAAAACAGATTCGTTTCAATGCTTTTTCAATAGACATGACTTTATAAAACGGCGGGCTGATTATGGATCTTTAGCGAACGCGATTGTGTAGCAAGTTGCAATATTGTCGCTGTCAAAAGTATCAAATCGCATACAAATTTATGACATTGACAGCGATAATCGTGCGACTTGCGACACAATCGTCAGTCACAAAAGATACGTAATCAGGGGCGGGTTGAACGCGTTATATTTGCGATGTTTTTTTTATCAAAACTGCTTGTTTGTTTTGCTGTGATTATGTGTTCTAAATTTATAATTCCCAGTTGCACACAAAAATAGGGCTACATCCGATAAACCAGCAGGACAAGCACGAGCCGTGTTTAAACTAGTTATCGCGTGGGATAAAGCAGCCATCTCTAACGCACTTACTTACTATCGTATACTGCCATCTCATTCTAACCGTTATGGTGTCGATAAAGTAGCGCTCGTGCTTGCCCTTCTGTGCTGCCCCTAGAATGAAATGACAGTATACTAAGAAAGTGCGTAAGAAATGGCTGCTTTATCAGATACCACGCGATATATAAAAGTATTAAATAGTTAAATTATTAAATGAGATTGATAAATAATGTTCGATAATGCTAGCAAATACTCACAATTATTTCAAACCACGTAACATATATCGTTCTTAGCGATAAGACCGCCAGTTGTACTTTGGCTTTTGTACCGATCTTTTTTTGTAATTATTGTTTTTTTGTGTTTTTTTTTTTCATTTATTTGAATAAAATATTTTTACATTTCAATATTCATAACAAGTACACATAAACCATTTTTAGGTTTTACCGTATACTCTAAAGATGATGTGCAATAAAGAGTTTTTATTATTATAATAATAATAATAATAAAATAATAATAAAATACTTTATTGAGTAGATAAAGCCTAATACATGTGAGAGACCACTATTTGTACATATATTATATAACTTCAAGTATTATGTTGGCATTCAACCTCTTCTTTATAACGAGAAAATAAATATAAAAAGGCAGGTGTCCAAAGTATGAAGAATAAAAGACCAAGTATGAGAATATTGATGGATGTAAACGAAGCTAGAGATGTTTGTCAGGATCACACAAAGGGGCGATCTATAGTTTCTGCCTACCCCAATGGGTAATAATGACGTCGTATGTATTATTCTTGTTCTTTAAACAGGACAATACGAATGTACCAAACTTTTTGCATTAACAATTTCAGTACGAATTCATATATTCCTGCGTAGTACTTGTAAATAATTTACTTTGCATAAGCTCTACAATACGACTGCAAACAAATATTAAACGCGGAGTTATATTCGGCGTACTCAAATATTCATGAGCTTTCGTTGGAAAAGGACGATAAGTATTTAACTACCTTCTTTACTGTTTAATACGCAGCTAATTGCCTACAACACATGAAACCAGAAATCATATTAAGCCTTGGTTAAGTTACTGTTTCTAGCTGTAAAGTGTTCGTAGCGTAAAATGAACTACCAATTTAATATTCAGTTTTGCTTGGTATATTAATTTAAATGTTATATTGAAGATTGTAATATTTTTACATGATATAAACATATATTTACACATTTAACTATATATACAGGTTAAAAAAAATGAATATTATAATATATGAAAAACCTAACCTACATTAAATTATATAAAAAATACTCTCGAAATCGCTGCCGCCTGGTGGCAGGGTTCCGAGAAGGCTGGCTGCATTACCCCTTTGAATATCAGTTAGAATATCCAAATTATAAAGTTAAGGCAACCGTGATAGCTCAGTGGGTAGAACACCGCTTATCGTGCACACGATGAGGGTACGAATCCCGGAACGGGTTCACACCAATTTATCTTTCCTAAAGACATATATGTGTGGTTAATTTATCACGGTGAAGGAAAACAACATGAGGAAACCCACATGGCTAAGTTGTACTTTGTTGGGTACTATGTACACCAGGTGATACGATGTTACGTGATAATCAGAAGTATTAGTACCTCTGTCAACCGCTCGGGGATAGACGGTGTGAGCGTTTGAGTTTGAATGTGGAACCAACCTATTAGCATTACTATAATTAACACCAGGTGAGATTAGTAAGTATAATAGAGTGGTAGGTTCGCGGCTATACTAATACACTTACCAATGTAAATGTTTAGAGTCTTCAGCAACGCTATTCGTATAACATTAACAAAGTATGTAAAGAATGATAAACGCGTTTTATTTCCTTCTTTTAAGAAACTTGTATCTTGTTTGGAACATGATTATTTTGAAAATATATTTCATGTACAGAATTGACCTCTCTACAGATTTATTATAAGTATAGATTTGGGTTGTGTGTATAGCTTTTAAACCTTTTATTTTATCAATGTAAAGGGTCTGCCAAACTGATGTCAGTTAATGGCTTTAGTTAATATATAAAGGGGCACTTTCTACTTCTAGTATCTACACAAGTATCTGACGTCTTTTCCTATATATTTTTATTTTGGTGCTGACTGAAAATCAGTGTTGTGAGGTATTAATTTACTCACAGCGATAATGCTGAGTCAGCTTCCAAATTCATTGCTACTACGCAGGTTATACGAATATTGTTTTCTTGTGAATTAGTGTATATGATATTATTTTTTGTTATTTTTTTCTGTGTTTGTATATTTTTTTTGTGCTATGTGTCTTTTTTTTATACGTGTGTAGCAGCGAATAAATGATTTTCTTTCTGCTTTCTTTCTAAATATATTTATATGGCGTTTCAAGTTAATTAATGTGAGAAACCAACTATAAACATAAACATAAACGTTCACGCCGAATATCCCCGAAGGGGTTGGCAGAGGTACTAATACTTCTAAACAAAACCAACTATCTCGGTTATGAATCGTAAACCTGTTGTCTGTTAATGTGTTTTTAAAGAAAATATACTTCTTTTATTTCGCCTCGTTCATTCTATGTCTGATTAATGATTTAAAAAATGCTTTTTTGTTACCTGGTTAAATACATATACTCACGCCGTTAGTTCCGTAGAAATTAGGGTTTGTACGATCCGGGCAGTCCTCTTGAGCGTCGTCCACATTCATCAATCTTTTTATACATGCTCTTTTATACTCAACACTTCCGACGCCTGTCTTTTTAATTTTTCTTAACAAATTTTGTGGTACCATATCCTTGATATTTGTTCCACGGTCGTGCTATTAATTAACACGGAACAGATCTGTGTGGGGAGACCGCAGTACTAATTAAAAACAGATTCGTTTCAATGCTTTTTCAATAGACATGATTTTATAAGAGGGTTTAACGCGTTATTTTTGCGATGTTTTTTTATCGTAAACTGTTAGTATGTTTTGCTGTGATTATGAGTTCTAAATTTATAATTCCCAGTTGCACACAAAAATAGGGCTACATCCGATAAACCAGCAGGGCAAGCACGAGCCGTGTTGAAACTAATTATCGCGTGGGATAAAGCAGCCATCTCTAACGCACTTACTTACTATCGTATACTGCCATCTCATTCTAACCGTTATCGTGTCGATAAAATAGCGCTCGTGCTTGCCCTTCTGTGCTGCCCCTAGAATGAAATGACAGTATACTAAGAAAGTGCGTAAGAGATGGCTGCTTTATACCACGCGATATATAAAAATATTAAACAGCTAAATTATTAAATGAGATTGATAAATAATGTTCGATAATGCTAGCAAATACTCACAATTATTTCAAACAACGTAACATATACCGTTCTTAGCGATGCCAGTTGTACTTTGGCTTTTGTACCGATCTTTTTTTTGTAATTGTTGTTTTTTTGTGTTTTTTTTTTCATTTATTTGAATAAAATATTTTTACATTTCAATATTCATAACAAGTACACATAAACCATTTTTAGGTTTTACCGTATACTCTAAAGATGATGTGCAATAAAGAGTTTTTATTATTATTATATAACTTCAAGTATTATGTTGGCGTTCAACCTCTTCTTTATAACGAGAAAATAAATATAAAAAGGCAGGTGTCCAAAGTATGAAGAATAAAAGACCAAGTGTGAGAATATTGATGGATGTAAACGAAGCTAGAGATGTTTGTCAGGATCACACAAAGGGGCGATCTATAGTTTCTGCCTACCCCAATGGGTAATAATGACGTCGTATGTATTATTCTTGTTCTTTAAACAGGACAATACGAATGTACCAAACTTTTTGCATTAACAATTTCAGTACGAATTCATATATTCCTGCGTGGTACTTGTAAATAATTTACTTTGCATAAGCTCTACAATACGACTGCAAACAAATATTAAACGCGGAGTTATATTCGGCGTACTCAAATATTCATGAGCTTTCGTTGGAAAAGGACGATAAGTATTTAACTACCTTCTTTACTGTTTAATACTCCTGCTAATTGCCTAAAACACATGAAACCAGAAGTCATATTAAGCCTTGGTTAAGTTACTGTTTCTAGCTGTAAAGTGTTCGTAGCGTAAAATGAACTACCAATTTCATATTCAGTTTTGCTTGGTATATTAATTTAAATGTTATTTATTTATTTATTTATTGCTTTCCATAGCTATTACATGGTTACAAATTTTATAACAATACAACACTATGGGCCTTGTTCAGGCACAGCAATATGAGAGAGGACGGCATTTTGTATTATATTATATTATATAACCCGTATTTAATTTATATTAAGCATGTAAGTAAAATATATGATATTTATATAATAGTCTATGTTTATGTATAGTATTATTATCCAAAACTTTTTAATTAATTTATATAAATTATGTGACTAGTTTAAAATCAGTTTTAATTACTAAAATTGGTCATTTAAATAATCGTTTAAATTATAATAGCATTTTGTGGTTAGTAGTTGTTTTAATGATTTTATGAATATGTTGTCTTTGGTTTCTGTCGTTAAATGTTCTGGTAATTTATTATAGATTTTCGCGGTCATTAATTGTGGGCTTGATTGGTGAATTTTTAGTCGGGAAGCTGGTAAGGCTAGTCCTTTTCGCGGTTTCAGGTTGTAGTTTTTTGTCATTAGATCCTGGCGTTCTGTGTAGAATTCGGGATATTTCCGGACAAATTTACATGTTTCCAATATGTAGATACTGGGAAGTGTGAGTATTTTCTGTTCTTTAAAGTGTGGTCTACAGCTTTCTCGAGGATTTATATTAACTAAAATGCGTATGAGTCGCTTTTGGAGTGTAAAGACGCTTGGTGCGTGGGTGCTATTACCCCATAATAGGATACCATAGCTAAGCCATGCATAGGCGTAGGCATAGTAGGTAACAAGAGCTGTTTTTAGATCTGTCGATTTTTTTACTTCGCGAAGGGCGTATGCAAATCTGGATAATTTTGAACGTAATTTTTGGGTGTGTGCCTTCCAATTTATGTTTGTATCTATACTTAAACCTAATAGGGTAAATTCACTTACTGTTTCTAATTTAGTATTATCAAAAGTGATGTCTATGTCTATAGATGTTTTTTGAGGAGGATGAAATAACATTAATTAAGTTTTTTTGAAATTTATTTGTCAATTGTGATCATTTAACCATTTTGTGGTAGTATTTAGGATAGTTTGTAGTTTATTTTTAATTTCTAGGTTATCTGTGCAAGGTGTGAGGATCGAGATGTCATCAGCAAACAATACACATGGGTCATCTAGAATTTTGGGGAAGTCGTTTATATAAATTAAAAATAACAAACAACTGACGACGCCACCCTGTGGTATATTGTATGTGTATTGTATTGTATGTGTTATATTGAAGATTGTAATTTTTTACATGATATAAACATATATTTACACATTTAACTATATATACAGGTTAAAAAGATGAATATTATAATATATGAAAAACCTAACCTAAATTAAATTATATAAAAAATACTCTCGAAATCGCTGCCGCCTGGTGGCAGGGTTCCGAGAAGGCTGGCTGCATTACCCCTTTGAATATCAGTTAGAATATCCAAATTATAAAGTTAGGGCAACCGTGATAGCTCAGTGGGTAGAACACCGCTTATCGTGCAGACGATGAGGGTACGAATCCCGGAACGGGTTCACACCAATTAGTCTTTTCGAAAGACATATATGTGTGGTTAATTGATCACGGTGAGGGAAAACAACATGAGGAAACACACATGGCTAAGTTGTACTTTGTTATAATAAGAAGTTTTAGTACCTCTGTCAACCACTCGGGGATAGACGGTGTGAGCGTTTGAGTTTGAATTTGGAACCTATTAGTATAGTAGTATAGTAATACTTAGCACCAGGTAAGATTAGTAAGTATAATAGAGTGGT
The DNA here is from genome assembly GCA_963576735.1 of Bedellia somnulentella. Lineage (NCBI taxonomy): Eukaryota > Metazoa > Arthropoda > Insecta > Lepidoptera > Bedelliidae > Bedellia > Bedellia somnulentella. Next base: position 15,296,852 of record OY755189.1, on the reverse strand, counting down.
AGGTTCGCGGCTATACAAATACACTTACCAATGTAAATGTTTCGAGTCTTGAGCAGCGCTATTCGTCAAGTATATACTAGAACATACATACATACATATTCTCACGCCGTCAGTTCCCATTGGGGTAGGCAGAGACTATCGATCGCTACTTTGTACGATCCTGGCAAACCTCTCTAACTTCATTCACATCCATCAATCTTTTCAAACATGCTGCATCATGCATCACCTGCCTTTTTGAGCACATTTTCTATTTGATCCAAATGTGTCCTCCGAGGTCGTCCTCTACTAACATTACCTTCCACATTGGCTCTATAGATCTCTTTCACCAATTTACTGTCATTCATCCTCTATATATGCCCAAACCATCTCAACATTCCTTTTTCTATCTTTCTTACAATATCATCTTTTACACCACACCTTTCACGTCATTCCTCACACGATCACATAACCTCACATTACAATCTTTTCTGCCGGACCTCATTTCTACTGTATTCACTCTGCTTTCATGCTTCTTCTGCTACACCTAACATTCACTGCCATACATAAGCGTAGGAACGAGGACAGCATCAAGCACAGCCATTCGGGCCTTTTCGGACACCGATTGACTAGACATGAGACTATCAAGTGCTCCATATACCGCATTACCCTTTTATACCTTTCTTTCAATGTCTTCATCACACTTTCCATCCATAGTAAAAAAACTTCCCAGATATACGAACTTTTTCACTTGTTCCACTTTCTTACCATTTTGGTCTCAATCACGCATTCAGTCATATTCTCCTCTCTCTCAAAAAACCAAAAGTTTAATCCATACATCCAATTCCCTTTCTAAATCCAGCTTGCACATTCCAAAAGCGACATGATAGTCCAGTGGGTAAGAACACCCGCCCGAAAAACAGAAGGGCGTGAGTTCCAATCCTGGGACGGGCCTACACCAATTTGTCTTTTCTAAAGTCATATGTGTGGTTAATTTATCATGGTTGCTAACGGTGAGGGAAAACATCGTGAGGAAACCCACATGACTGAGTTGTACTTAGTCATGTGACAGTGTATTCGTACAAAACGGCGATAGGCCTGCCCCCTATCACGTGAGTACACTGTCTAAGCAAAACGTGGGTACCTTCTCTGGAAACTAGATGGCGCTTGCCATGTGAGTTCAGGAGTATTGGTACCTCTGCCAACCCCTTCGGGGATAAACGGCGTGAACGTTTATGTTATGTTATGTTATGTTTTAGTTTCCTGGTGTGACCCTTTTCCTTTATATAAGGGCACAATTACTGCCCTGCACCAATCTCGTGGTACTTTACCACTCGACCAACACTTTTGAAAAAGAAAGTACAGGCAGGAAGCCACCAACCCTTTACCGGCCCTCAGCATTTCGATACTTATCCTATCATACCCTGCCGCTTTCCCTAATTTCATACTTTTCTATGCTTTCATTACGTCTTCCATACTAATCTCACTGTCGCTACTGTCACCCAATGCCTCATTCCAGTCAACATTGCTGCCAATTGGCGAAGAAATAGGTGAATCCTCTTTTTCAAAGAGTCTCTCAAAATAGTTCTTCCATACTCGTCTTATGCTACTTTCATCCGTCGCCAATTCACCCTGTTCATCTCTCACTACATTCACTCTCGTGTTTTGCGAAACTCCCTTTTCTTTCCGGATATATTTCCAGAATAACTTTTGGTTATTCCGGAAACTTTTAGAAAGTTTCCTCTCTCACCACTCTTGCAAGTCTCGCTTTTTCTTTCCTATTTTCTTCTTTACCTCATTCTTAACTCCCTTATATTCATCTTCAAGTTGTACAAAGTCACGTGACTGTGTTTTCATACTCTGAACACCAGTTGTCTACTGGTGTTCAGTAATGTCACGTGAAATTCAGGCTTCAGGAGTGTTATTATCTAGGCTACGCCTTCGGGGATACACGGCATAAACTATAGAGTAAGGTCAAGTGGTATTGAATATGCTATATAGCTTTTATTACACAAGTTTCAGATTTAATATCCGGGCAATGCTACATCAAAAGTTTCTGTTATAAAGAGTAGATCACGTCGCGAGCGGGGCGGTTATAAAGTCGCCCAGCTGTTGCATATTACAGAACACATGTATTCCCTCGCGATTAGCTCGCCCCGCCTCGCCCCGCGCTCTGCATATTTATGATGAGCGATTGAGCCTCCACACGCGGACATGTTGACTTGCATACAAATAATGCACTCTGCGTTTAGCAAGCCAATTGCGCGCGGGTTTTCATAACGTTTTGTGATGACACTTTAAAATTTTACTTAGTTGTTTAATATACACTTATTTTAAATAAGTGCCGCGTAGGGCCGGCTTAGACTAGCACCTGTTTCCCCATTCTACCCTTGGGTGATTGTAAGAGGCGACTAAGGGAGAAAACAGTGCTATTTAATTGATTTTTGGACTATGTGTTTGGACACTTTTCACCAACAATTATTTATCATTACCACCTTTTAGAATAGAATAGAATAACACTTTATTGCACATCAAACACAAATTTACAAAAGTAATAATATGATCAAACAGTTTACAGTGAGGTACAATTGGCGGTCTTATCGCTAAAAGCGATCTCTTCCAGACAACCTTTGGAAGGAAAGATCGATAAATTAATTATTTGGGTAGATGCACAAAACAAGGCCAAAAAAAAAAACATTAAAAGTTATTAAGCTTACTTAAAACTAACTTATTTAATTTAAATAACAACATGAATATTACATATTACAAAATAATATAGATATGTAACTGTTAGGTTTATTTTATTTACAAGGTTTTCTGATAAATTACTTTTGTATTAATGTTTATTATATTAATTTTAAAAAGAAAAATGTATTAGGTCGCCATCTATGAATAAACGGAAATAAGGAAAGGGGTTGACTTCTAGAATAAATACACTCGTCCCACTGACTAGTGACAGTTGTCTTGATAAATTTAAAGAGTTAACTTGTGCAATATTTTACTTTGACTCGACATTGGCGAAATAATTGTGGCAAACACGATTGAAGCCACTTAATAAAAAATGGAATTAAAATGGATACTTTATTGTGTTGGTGAAATAAATAATCTATCTCCTGAACCTGAGTTTTATTGAAGATCTCGTTACTGAGTATTATAACAATTCAGAAGTGGGATTATCTACGCAAAACGGAGCTGAACGCGAGTACCGTATTATTATTCCTTAATATTTATATTATTGTATAAATAAAGTTCACCAATGAACCATGATTCATTGTTTCGTTTTGTATTAGGGTTATAGCGGGGCACAAGCTCTATAAATATAGCCAGCTACTCTGTTTGTGGACGGCTCATTGCTTCACTATCCAAAATACGTGTAAAGTGGAAGTAGATTTTGTTTCATGCCGCCCTACACTTGGTCAGGGTTGCTCCCCGATAATAGAAATACCACAATTTTATTTCTGCACACGTGCCTAATCGTTCGTATAGCCATATGCCATTGCTTACTTATATGCCTCTATTTTGTGTAATAATGTCCGGTAGTCTTTTACGTAGACGAAAATATTAAAATTTACATTCTTATATATAATACCTATATGCACATATATGTTCGTATTTGTACATCCATTGTATAGGCCCTACTATGATTGGGGTTTATAAAAGGGGGGTAAAATTTCAGTCAGTTTCTGAGATACGAACAAAAACTTGTCTAATCATCATGTATTTCTGCATTCTCGGTCGAGGCATGGCGTCAACAGTTAATGAGACAAAGCAAGTGCAGACGTCAGTTCCTAGGACGTCACGTCACACAGTGATTCGCGTAGAACAAGCTAGCTGGACAAAATTATTTTTCGACTCGCATGGGTCTATATGTGCTTAATCATACGTATTCTGTACTTTTTTTTACATTTCATGACTTAAGTTAAATGGGAGGGGTGGTGTAAATAAAAATACAAAAAATGAAAAAAATAATATATATATATATTAAAATAAATGCAAAAATCATGATTTCTTCCACATTAAACATTTTTCTAAACTTAAAACTAATATGAAAAACAAATGTTTACAAGTCAGCTACTTAAAAATTAATATTCTATATATGTTACAATCATTCGCTATGACTATTATCATCTGAATCCGACTCTATGTAATCATTTTCATTACGAGGGATATTTACATAAGGTCGCGAAATGGGCACCGAAAAGGCGGGATAACTAATTTTAAAACTTCCGAATTTAACTTTTCAGGCTTTTTCCTGGGCATATGTCTGAAGTCGTTAATCAAAGGGTCGGATGTAGTTAAAAGCATGTGTAATAGGTCTGTATTCGTGGCAATGCGAGACGTCTTCCGCGTATTGTGCAAGTGAAATCGGCGCAGGTCTTTATTACGCGCTTCTAGGGCTTCTTCGGAGAATTGTCCAATCGGAAGAAGTGCTGTTTTTAAGACCTGTATACTATGCACAAGGATCTCATGCACGGTAAGGGGCATGAAATACCACGAATACAGACTTAGATACAGCTCACGCGTTTCACGACAAGCTTCTTCAATTTTTTCTAAATTTATATCATAGCCTGAGGCAAGGGTTCTTAAGATAATATTAAATTTTCTTCCGCTTGCCTTCCGATCTACTAGCTACTTCTGCAGCAATTGCCAACTCTTTTGCACTCCATCCAGAAACTATGCCGTTCACACGTGGTTTTTTTGTTTTATATGATGACTCCTCAAAGCTCTTTTGAGGTCTTCCCGGTCGCTGAGCACCCTCAGTAGAAGTGGTGACAACTGGAGGGTTAACAGACACCTTGAAATGAAAGTCTGTGCCTTCCAGCCATGTTTTATGCATAGAGAGAAACCTTTCCCTAATGCGACTAGCAATATTCCATTTTTGGGCTATTTTCGTGCTACTAGCAGCGATGCTCTTGGTGATATCACGCAAGGATACTTCGGTTATATTTGAGAGATCAAATTTAACCGAAAGGAAATCAAAAATGTGTGAATTTCTGTTTTCTTTATCGTGTTTGATCCACTCTTCGAAAAATTCAATTTTAGAAACACTAAGCACTTGCTCTGTAAAAAAAATAAAAACAATGTTAGAGCAAAAAAGGAGCATGGAAAGTGATGTTTAATATTAAGTTTAGACTTAGATCTACGACATATATAAAATCTAACCCGGAGACATGTGGAGACAAAAAGTTGCAGTCTATAAAACATTTTAAAGAAAAATTTTTTTTGGTGTTTTTCCTACTATCCTTTAGACCGTAAAATTTTATTGGCTTTAGTTACCTAGGAGTAAGATTTCTATAAAAATATAATGTTCTTACCTGTACTAATAGGATCCATAGCACAAAACACTGATTCGTTTACTGCACAAGTCATGAGGTGTTGTCGAATGTGTGGCAAAATTGCAATTGAGACGATTACAAATTAGTAATAATCGTCATTACTTACCCTTTAACACCTCATTAGCACGCCATAACGGGACTTTGCACGATCAATTCTTGGAAATGAGATAATAGGGTTGTTCTTGACAACATAAAACGATCAATTCCAGGAAATTGGACAATGACTTTTGTCCACCTAGCTTGTTCTACGCGAATCACTGTGCGTCAT